>JAGEOH010000222.1:0-71589 GCA_032207245.1 Pardosa pseudoannulata | reverse complement strand
GTTATATATTCTTACAAAATGTTTACCAAACACTCCTTATATGCCTTAATACAAATCCGGGTATTCGTTTTAAATTTAAAAGTAATTAAAACTAAATTTAAATTTAGAAATTCACCATCTTTCTACAAAAATTTAACGTTCAAATAAAAAATATTCCCCTAAAAAAACTGTTCAGTTTATTATCAAAATAATACTTACAAAGAGTTTAAATATATTTTTAAGTATTAACCATTTGAGGACGGGTGCATCAAATATTCAACAACTTTTAAATTAAACCAGATGATTTTCTAGTATTCAGGTATCTCTAGTAGACAAGTTCCTCTATAGCAGACATAGGGCTACCTCTAGTTGAAATAAGAAATACTAATTAAACGTTTTACTTCAAATATCATTAATGATATACTCGTCTCGAGTCAATTTGAAAGACGTTGCATATACGATACACCCGTCCTCAAAAGGTTAATAAGGTAAAAATAGCAGAAAAATAAAAAAAAAAAATTAATACACGAGGAACATTTTAAGAATTAACAAAGTATTTTGAGAGTTTATTCTGAAAATATGATAGGAAAAATCATGTTTACATATTTTTTCACTATATATGGTGGTAGGGGCGCAGACCAGTTTTTTTTGCCACGGGCGCTAAAGGACCTAGTTACGGCCCTGATGTAGGTATAACTATAAATGCAGATGAAGATTGGAACAAGGTGGCTTAACCCTCTAAGCGGTTCGCACGTACAATTCCGCCAAACCGTTGATGTCTTTAAAGCGGTTGTCAAGTACAATTTTTGACCTCCAAAAACGTTCAGAAAATGGATGTAATGTACATTTCTGCCAGTTTTTGAAGTAGGAGGATCAGATCGATTGTTTAGAAACTGCATCCCTCTTTGACTGACATTTATTGAGGGATGCACCCCTATTCCTTGAAACACAAAGACGCTGATAGCTTTTCATGGCTTTGTAAATCTCTATTTCGAAGTATTTCGTTTGCGGTAACAGATATATCTCTAATTGCACCACTTAAATAGCTTGGATGACTTTCGTAAAAAAATATAAATCATTCTCTTAAAGTATATTTTCATTTGTACTTTTAGAATTCATTATTTCTTATGGGATAATCTTAGAGACTTGACGAGCTTTATGTGTATTAAAAATTAACAATCTATAATATCTACTTATATATCTATTTATAACCGGAAGTAAAGAGACAATATCGAGGGTAAGTTTCCCGTATTCCATGCTAGTCGACAAAGGGTGAAGTAAAAAATCATAGAACGCTTTGGCACTAACACAATAAACCTTTAGCGTATTTTTGAAGAGTTTTTTTAATCGGTGTATTTCACTCGGATGGTTAAAAAGCTGGAAAAATTAGTTTGCAGCTATAATTACTGATTCTGTTGTGATTTCAAGTTTTGTTGTAATACAGGGTATGAAGTTTTGTAAATGAAATATAAAAGGATATGTCATAATTATATTCTGGCAATTTTCTTTCTTTTCCTAGTTATTCTAAAAGTACATTAGCTTAAATTCGTCTGGTAAATACTGGAGTGTAAATTAACACTAGATTGCCCGAGATTTCTTGTATACCTATATTGCCCAAAAGCAGCCAAAATGACTGCATTGTGAAAGAATAACTGATCTGTAAAGAAATGTGTTTAAAATTAATTTTTAATATTATTTAATAAAGGACGGCGGAAGTAACTGCAATTATTCATAAACCTTTTTATATGTTATAGAAAAAGTCACCAAATTCTAAGAAATTGTGTCATTATATTTCATAATTGTTTTTCTAATTGAAATTAAAAAACAGTCAAAATGACTGCCTTGGGCAATCTAGTGTTAAATATGCTTCAATATTTTGCAGCATTTTAGGAATTCTTTAAAATAAGTATATCACGTGACACGACAGCAAATTCTCTAGTAAAAGTCAGTCTAGTCATCTTTTCCATTTTTTAAATTTATGTCTGTTAAAGGTTTTTATTTGCGTTAAAAAATAGTATACTGAAATAACTTACAAATAATTTAAAATTAAATAAATTTTTCTCGGTGTCTTTTAAAATCACCGAGAAGGTGTAAGAAAAGAGGGGGAAAAATTAAATGAATAATAGAGAATTTCCCTATCTATCACGTTCAAATAATCCAATATAGCAAGTACAGACCCATTTTAACCGTTAATGCGTAGCGCTCCATTTTAGAAACATTTGAAATGTAGTTTGTAGAATTTTAATGATTCTTTAGAACACGTTTTCCTTTTCAGTGAATAGAGACAGAATTCTATGAGCAATCTTTCAAATTTTCGAGTACCTGTTTTATTTATAACTTTGTTCACATGATATAATTTGCTTACAGAATTCTCTTAATGCAATTCGGCCAGAAAAAATAATGTGTTTCTCACAGGGTAACATTGAGCGAGAGTTATCTGATCTTGTACAGATCCATCTTAGTGTCCTAATTTTTCAATTATATATTCAATTTTACCGATTAAAGAATTTGAGAGTGTCCTTAAAAGGTTGTAAAATCTGAAAAAACTAGTAGAACTAGTAGAAACTAGTAGAAACTAATGCAATTAGGCCAGAAGAAATAATGTGTTTCTCACAGGGTAACATTGAGCGAGAGTTATCTGATCCTGTACAGATCCATCTTTGTGTTCTAATTTTTCAATTATATATTCAATTTTACCGATTAAAGAATTTGAGAGCGTCCTTAAAAGGTTGTAAAATCTGAAAAAACTAGTAGAACTAGTAGAAACTAATGCAATTCAGCCAGAAGAAATAATGTGTTTCTCACAGGGTAACATTGAGCGAGAGTTATCTGATCCTGTACAGATCCATCTTAGTGTCCTAATTTTTCAATTATATATTCAATTTTACCGATTAAAGAATTTGAGAGCGTCCTTAAAAGGTTGTAAAATCTGAAAAAACTAGTAAAACTAGTAGAACTAGTAGAAACTAATGCAATTCGGCCAGAAGAAATAATGTGTTTCTCACAGGGTAACATTGAGCGAGAGTTATCTGATCCTGTACAGATCCATCTTTGTGTTCTAATTTTTCAATTATATATTCAATTTTACCGATTAAAGAATTTGAGAGCGTCCTTAAAAGGTTGTAAAATCTGAAAAAACTAGTAGAACTAGTAGAAACTAGTAGAAACTAATGCAATTCGGCCAGAAGAAATAATGTGTTTCTCACAGGGTAACATTGAGCGAGAGTTATCTGATCCTGTACAGATCCATCTTTGTGTTCTAATTTTTCAATTATATATTCAATTTTACCGATTAAAGAATTTGAGAGCGTCCTTAAAAGGTTGTAAAATCTGAAAAAACTAGTAGTAACTAGTAGAATAGTAGAAACTAATGCAATTCAGCCAGAAGAAATAATGTGTTTCTCACAGGGTAACATTGAGCGAGAGTTATCTGATCCTGTACAGATCCATCTTAGTGTCCTAATTTTTCAATTATATATTCAATTTTACCGATTAAAGAATTTGAGAGTGTCCTTAAAAGGTTGTAAAATCTGAAAAAACTAGTAGAACTAGTAGAAACTAATGCAATTCAGCCAGAAGAAATAATGTGTTTCTCACAGGGTAACATTGAGCGAGAGTTATCTGATCCTGTACAGATCCATCTTTGTGTTCTAATTTTTCAATTATATATTCAATTTTACCGATTAAAGAATTTGAGAGCGTCCTTAAAAGGTTGTAAAATCTGAAAAAACTAGTAAAACTAGTAGAACTAGTAGAAACTAATGCAATTCGGCCAGAAGAAATAATGTGTTTCTCACAGGGTAACATTGAGCGAGAGTTATCTGATCCTGTACAGATCCATCTTAGTGTCCTAATTTTTCAATTATATATTCAATTTTACCGATTAAAGAATTTGAGAGTGTCCTTAAAAGGTTGTAAAATCTGAAAAAACTAGTAAAACTAGTAGTAACTAGTAGAAACTAATGCAATTCAGCCAGAAGAAATAATGTGTTTCTCACAGGGTAACATTGAGCGAGAGTTATCTGATCCTGTACAGATCCATCTTAGTGTTCTAATTTTTCAATTATATATTCAATTTTACCGATTAAAGAATTTGAGAGTGTCCTTAAAAGGTTGTAAAATCTGAAAAAACTAGTAGAACTAGTAGAAACTAATGCAATTAGGCCAGAAGAAATAATGTGTTTCTCACAGGGTAACATTGAGCGAGAGTTATCTGATCCTGTACAGATCCATCTTTGTGTTCTAATTTTTCAATTATATATTCAATTTTACCGATTAAAGAATTTGAGAGCGTCCTTAAAAGGTTGTAAAATCTGAAAAAACTAGTAGAACTAGTAGAAACTAGTAGAAACTAATGCAATTCGGCCAGAAGAAATAATGTGTTTCTCACAGGGTAACATTGAGCGAGAGTTATCTGATCCTGTACAGATCCATCTTTGTGTTCTAATTTTTCAATTATATATTCAATTTTACCGATTAAAGAATTTGAGAGCGTCCTTAAAAGGTTGTAAAATCTGAAAAAACTAGTAGTAACTAGTAGAAACTAATGCAATTCAGCCAGAAGAAATAATGTGTTTCTCACAGGGTAACATTGAGCGAGAGTTATCTGATCCTGTACAGATTCATCTTAGTGTTCTAATTTTTCAATTACATATTCAATTTTACCGATTAAAGAATTTGAGAGCATCCTTAAAAGGTTGTAAAATATGAAAAAACTAGTAGTAGTTTGATCGGGGCTCCTTAGCTGAAAGCTGTATCCCCCGTCGTGAGAGTGAATTAGATCAATCAGGGTGAGTATCAGGATTTGCCAGTTCGGTTAGGGTAACACAATAATTAAAATAAAAATTACAATAAAAGAAAAAACAATTTGGCTCTAGATAGCAATATAAATAGTAAAGTGGTAAAGTAAAAAGTTATTAATAGAGAGTAGGAAGTTTAAAAAAGGATAGAGAGTTTTTATGCAGATGCAAGTATCAATTTTATAAAATTTTAAAGAGCCTGGAAGAGAATATAAAATACTTGAAAGCCTGGGTGGAATATTAGTAGTAAAGAAGGAAAAATCGAGCACAAACAGAACGTTTTATTTCAGCATTCACTTCTACAAACTTGAGGGATTAACTTTTCAATCCTGTATTACTAACTGTTATTGATAGAACACAAACAAATTTAACCCTTTTGCCTGTGGCGCCCGAACTCAGTTTGGGCAACACAAATGAGCCGATTTTAGAATGAGCGACCTGAGTTCGGTCAAGAGAAAAAACGGTATTTCAATTCCGTGAAGCCCGAAATCGGTTCGTTCAATACATAATATTTAATTTGCCATTTCCTCGACAGATAGCGATATTTTCCCGAGAAAAGTTCGGCAGTCTCGCGCCATTTGTCGTTATTTCTCTGATACTGTAAGGGATTCGTGAAATTCAAAGTAATCTGAGGGACAGGGAATTCATGACAGTTGATATAATATTATTGTATTAGTTTATTATATTTATCCAAAAATGACATTAGATTTATTTTGCTGTAATTTGAGCAAAAATTATTGTAATCCAATATCAACTCCCATATATGCGAAAATATTGAAAATAGTGGTTATTTCGTTTAATTTTTTTTTTCAAATTTAATCTATTTCTAACATATTGATGATATAAAAAACAAAATTAAAGAGAAAAAAAATTTTCCGTTTTTGGCACTTTTTTTTAATATATTCCCCAGGCAAGGGGTTAAAGCCACATGCATAATAGGTGGTACTGAAAACAAACGTTTGGTGAACCTTAAAAGTGTTTTGTTACGTGAATTAAAGCTCTTATGAGATCGGGTAAGTGGTCTGTATCTGCCATATTGCTCTTTCCTAGCTCTATTTTAACCTGTGGGTAAAATAACATTTCTTCTGATAGACTCACACTTTGAAAAATCCTTAAAAAATTATACCACGTGATAGAATAGCAGATTCTCTAGAATGTTATTTATTTATTTTTGAATTTATTCCTACTAAATTTTCTTATTTGCGTTTGAAAAAGAGTAAATCAAAACCAGCCCCAAATAATTTAAAAATAACTATATTTTCACCGATGCATTTATAAAAAAAGGGGGGGGTTTATAGTATTGGTTTTCACACTTTTAAAACTCACGACACACTTAGAACTGCACGGTCATTTGGCGGAACTTTATACCTTTCTGTGAAAGTACATAGCAGTCAGATGTTACGGACATTATATAGATGCTGGCATAAGTAATGAAATTAAAGAGAATGATGCAGCGAAGCCTCGAATTTGCATAATGTTATTTTATTTATCTAAATAATAGCATTACTCGTGTTACTAGTGTCGCCATCTCTTACATGATCGCGTTTAGTAAATGGGATATCATCTTTTTTTTTTTTTTTTTTTTTTTTTTTTCTTTTTTTTTTTTTCTGTGACGTTTTCATTACCATATATTTTATAATCGATCTTTTGCATAAATATATTTTTCTAAATGGCATCTTAGTAATCAATGGTTGATGCTAGGATCAGAATGATGGAAAACAACCGGTACACAATGTCGTCACAAAACCTTGTTTCATAGAGATTAATATTAACCCTTATCGCTCCGCACATTTTTGTACCACTACCTACCAGCAACTCCGGTACATTTTTGCAGCGGAACTAGTGAAATGGAGTTTTATTTTAAGTGAGAAGAATCACACGAGCTTGTAAATGTTTTTAATTTAGTTTATTTCAGACATATGCACTTTCTTCTTGCTAATGAAAAATAATTTTTAAATTTTGTAATTCACCATCGTGTGATATCTTTGTAAACAACCTCCCATATCCATTTTGGGTTAACTAGGGTAGTATGTGTTACTCTGGGTTAACTTGGGAACCATTACTTAAAGTATCAGAATTATAATCAACATTTGTCTTTCGCAATATGTTTTAACTTTTGAAAATCAAACACGTCTTTACTCAACTCTAAATTCTCATCATCATAAATATTTTTCTCCATGGTGGCAACCATTAAAAAACGTCAAACAATGGTTTAATCGTAACAGTACAGAGACTGAGCACGTTTTAATTACAGATAACAAATGCCAACGCAGCATCTTAAACGTAGTCATGCTAAAAAACATTTGACTCCGCAGCAGAGCCTACGGAGCTGCGGAACAAATGCCGGATGGCCCCGTAGAGGAGCCAACGGGGCGCTTAGGTTTAAGATAATTACACGTATTTAATAAATAACTGCAGTCTATGTTGTATTTCTTTACATTTTTAAAACATTCGTGGCACAGCAGGGTTCCGCGAAACTCAGTTTGAAGATCAATAGAAAAATAGAATATCCTAGAAAATTCGCTGTTCTATCACATAATATATATTTTTTTCAAAAAATTCTTAAAATGCGACCCAGCCAGGGGGAATTTAGTTTCCCCTATAAGCTAACATCGAGCTACAGAAATCCATTAAGCAGTGGCGTGCTGTAGGTTTTCATGCAGGGTGTGTAGAGAGCATGGATTTTCTAATACATCTTTAATTATTGAGACATCTGAGTTCTCCATTCTTAAATGGGTTATTTATTATGAATATAAATTCAAATAATACAATAAATAAAATACTTACCTGAGTAGTCGAGTTATAACTATAAAAACAGCTAAACTTATGAGAATTCTACTAGCACTGTAGAAAAAATCATGTCTTTTGTTGTATTGTGTCATATCGGTGGCGAAAAAGCAACGCTTCGGGCTTCCACGAAAAAGTTATATTTTCAGCAAACGTAGGACCACATGGCGCCCGCCGCTGCGGTGACTCATCAGATTGATTATTGGTGCCGACAAACCGAACGTATATTCCACATGCAGAGAATTTCACTGCACGCTGGCACAATAGAACGAACTGTTCCTTGTTCGGTCAGTGGATTAAATTCTATTTATTAATTGTTTTTAACATTTGGAAATCATATATTCTGCGAAAAACATCTTGACAATTTTTAAAAACGAAACCAGGGATATGGTGTCACAGATATAACTTACATACTGTAAGACACAATGAATGGTAAAATTTGGACTGTTCTGTTAAAATTCGTTCCTTTTTGTCTAACAGAACAACATTGTTTTTCAGCGAATTATTTCAATAAATATAATACATCACCGAATTTTACCACATTAAAACATTTCCCTTTATATTGATGAAATACTTCTTTTATATTTCCATGAAAATAAAATCTTACACTATATAAATTTAAACATTAATCGTCTGCAAAATCGTATGGCCCGTTAATCAGTTAAAAAACCAAAAGCTCTTCAGCACGTAAGTCCCCGCTCTAATACAACTCTTAATAAACCGTACCTTCGGATGATTCTGAATGACAAATTCAGTAAAAATTGCTGCACTTGCCTCAGTGCTATAGTATGATGTACTTCTCCAGTAACCCATACATATAAAGCGTGATTTCCTATTAGTGCGCAATGCGTACACATTTAAACTTCCTATGTCAGTTTGCTTTTGAACGCGCTACGTGGTGCAGCACCTAGTACCGCACTCACTGTTGAAATACAAGAAAGCAAATCAACATAATATTTGAATATATCATAAATAATATTTATTATATACCATATAAAGATAGGTAGACATAGGTGCAGAAAATTATTGTCTCTCATAATTTTGTCAGGGTGTGCAGTGCACACTCTGCACATATGGACCGCACGCCACTGCCATTAAAGTAGGTACAGACTCATCTTAAGAATTTAAATTATCTCTTATCATGTAGTTTTTCTTTTTTTAAAAATGGCATCCTTTGATGTTTATAAAGATGACATCTGATCACTAATGGTTTGGTTTGATTTGGAATGCTACTGTTTACTAATTTGCAATACAAGAGTTAATGAGACTATACTCAAAACAGGTTACAATCATCAGTATCAAAATCGGCCTTTAAACTCTCGAACTCAGGTACTGAAAAACAGTGGCCCACCTATATGGTACGCTTGACCACTGAAAAAAGGAACGTTAGGCAATTATGGCGTTAATCCACGGCAAATGAATTAAACTTCAATTCATTTATCGTGGATGTTTAGAAAATATAAATCCCATCCACATTTTGGCACGATAATCTGTCGGAAACATACCTTTTGTTTCCGCCACTGTGTCACTTAATAGGCTATAAAAATCGCAAGATTTCGTGAGATTTCGCGAGATTATATTATTTAAAAATATTTTTAGAGAGTTCATTTTTTATTCATAACTAGAATCCCCAAACAAAATTTAAAAATTAATTCCTATTAAACACTTGTATTCAAAGGCATCGTTATACCCCTTTATAATATCCATACTTTCCTACACTCGATATTTTATCTTCATGGGGAGAGAAAAAATTCCATCTGGTACTCACCTGTCGCCAGCCGCCGAGCAGTAAATGAGACTGGACCCCAGTGAGTGTAGTCAAATGTTGGCTTTTAAAAGGAATTCACTCGGTCAGCTGAATGTAATACTCTGGTGATCGGAAAGTTGCCTAATCCGGAGTTTCCTTCAGAAATGGATACTCTCTTTTGCAAGATATTTAATTTGTCTGCTATTGATGGCGGCCCAAGTACCGCTGAGCAATCAAGAACCCCTCAGTTCGAATTCTTCATGCGAAATCCCGCGATTTTTATTGCCTATTAAAGTGACACAGTGGTGGAAACAAAAGGAATGTTTCCGATAGATTATCGTGCCAAAATGTGTATGGGATTTATACTTCCTAAACATCCACAATAAATGAATTGAAGCTTAATTCATTTACCGGGGGGGGGGGGTTAAAGCCATAATTGCCTAACGTCCCTTTTCAGTGGTCAAGCGATGGCTATATAGATAGACCACTGCTCTTCAAAACCGGAGTTCGAGGGTTCGAATGCCGATTTTGGCATTGATGTCGTAATCTGTTTTAAGCACGGTCTCATTAACTTTTTTGTTGCAAATTAGTAGACTTTGCATTCCAAACCATCAGTGATTAGCTGCCATTTTTATAAACATCAAAGGATGCCATTAAAACAAAATTCATGATAAGGGTTCATTCGTTATCACATGTAATCACGGAACAACACAGAACTTTAAAGTGAAGCGTTTTAATAGATAAAACTTTTAGTTAAGATTTCAATCTATGTACCATCCGAAAAAATAAACTTATCGGCAAGGTTCAAAAAATCATAAAATGTTGATTCAAATGTCAAATTTATAAACAACAGCGGATACTCTAAAATTTGATACACTGTTTATAGGAATGCCATCTACCTTCCCTAAAAAAGGAAATATCGTTCTAAAAAAACTTAAAATTTCAACAAACTTTTTTTGGCTGTCCCTAAAAAGGGACGCTAATTTTTCACACAATATTCTGTAAATGTAATCGAGAGGGTTACTCTCATACCAGGAACCACTCTAAGAACAGACAGCTTGGACATTTGTCCGGACAGCATTCCAGCTGTGAGTGGAATAAAAATATTGGTACGCTTAATAGCCTTCTTCTTAGGCATTACAGCCTTTAACCGGCTGCAGAATATTCTATATTTTCCCGCCAAAAGCTAGCCACGTCTCAGGGAATGTAGGGTTCGTCTTTTGCAGGATTGTACTTGACTTCAAATTGCGGGGTAAATCTTTACCCCTTTCGAGGAAGAAGTGAAAACGAAGATATGCGCCTAACGGAAGAGGCTAGGGTCTGGAATTGGCTAGAAAGTCTTTTGTATCCGAAAGTTCTTTTCGGACGGTTCGAACTTCGAAGACCTCTCGGAGAAAGCGTAATTTTTTTCTTGAGATATGTTCGCTTCTGTCTGAACGGAGTTTGTTGCATGCTTATATTAGAAATGCTCCTTATATAATAACTGCAAATTTTATGAAGTAAACTGTATATAGATGTAAGCGCAGAAATAAAAACCCAAAAATTCAATGCTTATCTCCGCTCGCTTACTACGTCACAAGGGCCAGGACTATCCCAATAAGTTTTTGCCATCTACACCTATGCTTCGCCATGACCGTCTAGTTTGTTGCACCAATAGCCTTCAAGGTCACCAGTAATACGCTAAATATCTAATTAATCGAAGTTAAAACGTGTATTTTTTCTTTCATTAAAAATTTACAGTTCGTATTTACACTGTACATATCTGTAAGCTAAATAAATTAACAATGCTAGATTTTAACAAAACAACCATAAATGTGCGGTATGTTTAATTAAATAACCAAAAATTATCTATACACATTACTTATGTTTCGGCGGATAATGGAAAACCTTCATGAATTTTGTGAGATTGGGATACCACAATATTTAAAGTTACTATCCTAACAGGTGTAAGGCGTTCTTGATGCCACTGAGATTCCTCAATTTCGATCATACTTAATATTTGGAAGGTAGAACTTTAGCTCTTGATTACGAACCTTTTTCCCACCAGCCAAACCTTTCAGCAAGAGGACATCCTGCCCGTTATCTGGTTGTACACGAAGATGATTCTCGTACCTGCTATATTCAAACCCGGCTACCCGGAATTATATCCCTACACTCTAACAACTGAGCCATCTTGATAAGTAGATCTGAAAGTTCAAAAATACGTTCGAAGTAGAAGTTGAGTCCATATGCGTAGAATGCAGAAGCAGCAGCCATAAATTAATGTCTTCATTAGTTTCAAATTTTCTGAAATCTGATGCATTAAGAGGTGGGGAGAGGACTTATCAGTTGGTCGTATATGTTACGTGGCAGCTGTACGGGCTAGCAAAATTGCGCATTCCGGCCTTGAGGGATGGATCTCATTTATTTAGTCTAAACACCTGAACATTTACTTCCGCGTTATAACGATTACTGACAAAAATGTTTGCAAATTCTTTTCGTGGGTATACTAAATATTTGCTATTAAATTTGGGATTTTGCTAAGTAGATATTTCATTATTTTTTATTATTTTTATAGATAATAGGAACCTGTTATAATAAAACTCATGAGAATTTGCAGTCTTAAAAATCGTTTAGGTTTTACCTTTAAAGCCGATAACATGGAAATCATTCTTCTGGCCTCAATACCATAAAAAAATTAGGAAAATAACCTAGAATTCATCAAAATAATTAAATAATAAATATAGAATTAAATAGTAATTTAAATAATAAATATTGCACCGAATTCAAATGTTTTGTCATTACTCTGAAATAATCATGTACATTATTTCCTCTCCATTACTTATAAGATTTCATAGTTATTCTAATTCGTTTTCTCATGAGGCTGTGCATAAATAAGAAGAAAAATAGTAAAATTATGTATAATATGTAACCCTCCTTAAAACTCGGTTTTTTCTGGCTTCTTGGCTAAGATTCGGCAAAGGATTACAATTTTGATTAAATAAATGACGAGACATAATTTAAAGAATATTACCACTATTAAATTTTTTCAGTTTTCTTGGTAAAAAGGAATACAATGAGTACCAAAAGGATCTTTGATCCTTATAAAAGGAGTCTGTATTAATAAATTTAGTATTTCTGTATTATTTAGTAAATAAATTAGTCAGTATTAACAAATAAATTTTAGTAATAATAGAATGTTATTTTAATGTCTTTATGATGTCTTATATTAATGTCTTTATAGATTGAACACTTCTTAAAGGACCTCATTCAAAGATAGAGTATGAAAAATTTTCAAAATAATTTCCCTACTAGAAAAAATCTCAAGATTTTCTATTAAAAAAAAAAAAAAAAAAAAAAAAAAAAAAAAAAAAAAAAAAAAACTTAAGAAAATTTTAAGTTATTTGGCCCACATCTTAAGCCTAAAATCTTAAGATTTTCTTGAGAATATAAACTGAAGAAAATCTTAAGAAAATAATCTGCAGAAAATCTAAAGAATATAATCTGAAATTTTTCTCTAGATGTAGACTTATGTGGGCCAAATAACTTAAAGTATACTTTAAGTTGTGGGATGTCTTTCAACTGCTACAAAAGTTAACAAAATTAACCGTATTTTCTTTCGTAATACCTATCATGGGTTTTCACAAAGCATACTTTGAGTAGCAAAATTTTACGTTCAAACCAGTTCGGAATAATACGACCGATGATAAAACTTTACATTCGCGACGCCAGGAGGGTTCAGCTGCACACTTAATCAAAATTCAACTTTTAAATAAAAATTTTCAAATTTTAATACTCCAATCTACCTTTTTCGATTTCAATATTTTAGTTCCAAATGGTTTTAGGAATTTACTAAAATATATTCATAAGATTATGCATTGACTTATATGTATATATCCACAGTCTACCAATAAGTATTTGGACACCTATGCAAATGACAATATCTGCGGTCCTGAGGTACGTCACAACCTCCGCCTGTATACATCTTGTAGGAAAGAGCATCGGCATTAGTCGCATGCAAGATGCCGCGCGGTTCGGAGCTCTCTGATTTCGAGAAAGGTATAATTATCGGGTATCACAAATGTGGCCGATCCTTAAGGGACATATCTAGCTATCTGAAGTACCCAAAATCGACAGTGGCCTATGTGATTAAGAAGTAGAAGGTGAGAGGTGGTTGTCGTAATGGGTCCTGAGTCGGCAGACCAAGGTTAACCAAGGCTTGGTATGGTGCCAATGGAGTTCATCGAATGGATTGGCCTGCCCAGAGCCCAGACCTGAACCCTATCGAGAACCTCTGGGACAAGTTGGATCTCTGAATTAAGGGGTGCAGTACCCGTCCAAAATCGGTGAAGGAACTGGCATGTCTACTCCAAGCCGAGTGGAAGACAATACCACTAGCTGTAATACAAAGACTTGTGGAAAGTATGCCCGGGAGGGTTCACGCTGTAATTGCCTTTCGTGAAGGCTCTACCAACTATTGATTTTGAATAAAGTTAATTTTTCTTTTCTATCACAGGTGTCCAAATACTTATTGATAGACAGTGTATATATATTAGTGGCGTGCGGTCCATATGTGCAGGACGTGCACTGCACACCCTGACAAAATTATGAGAGACAATAATTTTCTGCACCTATGTCTACCTATCTTTATATGGTATATAATAAATATTATTTATAATATATTCAAATATTATGTTGATTTCCTTGCTTGTATTTCCACAGTGCGTGCGGTACTAGGTGCTGCACCACGTAGCGCGTTCAAAAGCAAACGGACAAAAGAAGTTTATATGTGTACGCATTGCGCACTAATACGAAATCACGCTTTATATGTATGGGCTACTGGAGAAGCACATCATATTATAGCACTGAGGCAAGTGCAGCTACTTTTTCCTGCACTTGGCATTCAGAATCATCCGAACAGTACAGTTTATTAAGCGTTGTATTAGAGCGGGGGTTTACTTGCTAAAGCGCTTTTGGTGTTTTAACTGATTAACTAGTCATACGATTTTGCAGACGGTTAATGTTTAAATTTATATATTGTAAGATTTTGTTTTCTTGGAAATATAAAAGAAATATTTCTTCAATATAAAGGAAAATGTTTTAATGTGGTAAAATTTGGTGATGTATTATATTTATTGAAATAATTCGCTGAAAAATAATGTCGTTTTGTTAGACAAAAAAGAAACGAATTTTAACCGAACAGTCCAAATTTTACCATTCATTGTGTCTTACAGACAGTATATAAGTTATATCTGTCACACCATATAACTGGTTTTGTTTTTAAAAATTGTCAAGATGTTTTATCTCAGAATATACGATTTCCAAATTTTAAAAACAATTAATAAATATAATTTAATCCACTGACCGATCAAGGAACAGTTTGTTCTATCGTGCCAGCGTGCAGTGAAACCCTCTTCACGTGGAATAGACGTTTGTTTTGTCGGCACCAATGAGCATCCTGAAGAGGCACCGCAGCGGCGGGCGCCATGTGGTGCAAAGTTTGCTGAAAATATAACTTTTTCGTGGAAGCCCGAAGCGTTGCTTTTTCGCCGCCGATATGACACAATACAACAAAAGACATGATTTTTGCTACAGTGCTAGTAGAATTCTCATACGTTTGGCTGTTTTTATAGTTATAACTCGACTACCGTAGGTAAATACTTTATTGTATTTTTTAATTTTATATTCATAATAAATAACCCATTTCAGAATGGAGAACTCAGATGTCCAAATAATTAAAGATTTATTGGAAAATCCATGTTCTCTGCACACCTTGCATGGAAACCTACCGCACGCCACTGATATATATATATATATATATATATATATATATATATATATATATATATATATATATATATATATATATATATATATATATGTTCGGCGTGTAAAGAACTTGGATTCTCCAAAGTCTTTTTCATTTATTTATTAACACCAAACACACATAAAAGGAAAGGGGAATAAATCCGCACTCAAAAGCTTAACATAATAAAAAGGGGTTTAACAATCCCCACACTTCGGGCTAACGCCGCACATTTTCCTCGACTGCAGTTCAAAAACTGTCACAAAAGGTGGTCACATGACCACGCTGGCTGCGGGCTAGTTCGGCATGCGCAGAGCTGGTCCGAACATGCCGCCCCGCGTTGCAATGTACATAGTACATTCAAGGTTCGTATCATTCATATATCATTACATACAATGAAAAGAAATAGTAATCAACATAAAAACAATTAAAGTAAATTTATATGACATAGAAATAAACAACTTAACAATCAAGTAATGAAATTACATGGGGAAATTATTCAAATTAATGAAATTATATCAGTAAGTAAATTTGATATAAATCACAGTATTCTATAACAAAAAACATTTCAAAATTTTATGTTTCTATTGGTAACACGCACAACTTTGAAATAGATCTTTTAAATATACCTGATTTGGTTCTGACATCTGCAACACGAATAATATTATCCTTACCAGAATAAGTTTTCATAATACGCCCGAGAAGCCATTTGCAAGTAGGCAAATTTTCTTCTTTTAACAGGACCATATCGCCCTCTTTTATATTCCTTTTTTCAAACATCCACTTTGTCCGCATCTGCAGATTATTTAAATATGTTACACTCCATTTTTTCCAAATTATATGTACAACCTTGGTAATTTTTTGCCATATGTGCAATCTGTTTGTTTCTATATCTGCAAGAGAAGGTTCAACAATTGATGTTAACGATCGACCTACAAGAAAGTGAGCAGGAGTTAAAACTTCTAAGTCATCAATTTCTGATGACAGAGGAGTTAAGGGACGCGAATTTAGCATTGCTTCGATTTGAATCATTATAGTTAAGAGTTCCTCATACGTAAACCTCGAATTACCTATGGTCCTTTTTAGATAGTATTTAAAAGACTTAACCCCTGCCTCCCATAGACCGCCGAAGTTGGGTGCTCTGGGGGGTATAAATTTCCATTCAATGTTCTCTTCTAAAGAGAACTTCGAGAGATTTTCATCTTGTCTGCTCATCAACTGGTAGAACCTTTTTAGCTCCTTGTTTGCACCGACAAAATTGGTGCCATTATCAGAAATGATAGTTCTACATTTTCCTCTTCTAGATATAAAACGCTTAAGAGTAGCTATCATGCAGTCTGCGGTTAAGTCTGATAATATCTCTAAGTGTATTGCCTTTGTTACAAGACAAACAAATATACAAACGTATACTTTTATGAGGGGTCCTTTTCGTTGATTTTTGTTCTTTATATGGAAAGGACCACACAGATCAACACCAACATAATTGAAAGGAAAATCAGGAGTGACCCGTTCTTTGGGCAAAACTCCCATTTTTTGAGTAGAAATACGAGGACATGCCTTAAAACATTGAATGCAACTGTGAACAATTTTTCTACAACGGTTTCTCCCATTCAAAGGCCAATATTTTTGTCTAATTTGATACAATAAGTTTTGCGAACCACAATGTAAATATTTTTCGTGAAAATATTGGATTATCAAATCGGTCAATCTACAGTTGGATGGCAATAATATAGGATGTTTTGAATCATAACCGACCGAGGAATTATTTAATCGACCACCTACCCTTATGAGGCCATCTTGATCTAAAAAGGGATCTAAACTTTTAATCTTACTTGTATTATGAACACTATTTCCCTTTTCTAAGGCCTTGAATTCATCCAAAAATGCAGATCGTTGAGCTCTTTCAATTAGGACTTTCTCAGCTAATTTGATTTCCTTACCTTTCAGGGCACCTGAATCTTTAGTACTTGGATCTTTACAATTATGTATAAATCTGAAAATGTAACCTAAAATACAAACAATTTTAAAATACTTATTACTAATCTGTAGTAAGTTATCTAAATATTCTGGAACAAAGTTCAACGAAAGAGTTAATTTCGAGTCCAAGGAGTCTGAATTCCTTTTCATTTCGGGAAGATAGTCCTCAGGAACAGGATCAACTTTCGAAATTGAATCAGGAAGATCGTGGGATGATAAGAAGGGGGGACCCTTCCACCACATAGTGTTACCCAACAGGGAGTCTGCACTAAGTCCTCTTGTCAAGAAATCTGCAGGATTGGTTTTCCCAGGGCAATGGTACCAAGAATTGGGATCTGTCAGGTTTTTTATCTCTTTAACTCTGTTTGCCACAAAGCGTTTCCATCGACTGGTTGAACCTCTGATCCAGTACAAGGAAATCGTAGAGTCAGTCCAATGATAGGTTTTTGTTGGTTTTTTTCGTGTTCACAATTTTCCGTATGCTTTTTGTTAAGCGAGATGCTAACAACGCTCCAAGGAGTTCCAATCTTGGAAGGGAGATCTTCTTGAGTGGAGCAACTCGACTTTTTGACGCTAACAAATTAACTTCAATGTTACCTGTTGCTTTCAAAACACGTATGTAAACAGCAGCACCATATGCTTTTTTACTAGCATCAGAAAAGCTATGGAATTTCTATTTCATCAAGGTCTTCCGCTATAGTTGAATTTAGACAAAGTCTAGGAATTTCAATTTTGGCTAATCTTGGAAGCTCTTCGCACCAGTGTTGCCATTCTTTTTTAATATCTGGAGGTAAATCTCCATCCCATTGAATTTTCTGTATCCATAATTCTTGGAAAAGACACTTTACTCGAATTGTAAATGGAGTAATTAATCCTAGCGGGTCAAAGAGTTTTCCCACTGCTTGAGAGAGGAAGCGTTTCGTGTTTTTGTTAAAAGATAGAAAGTCTATTAGTCCCTGGATCTCCATAGTGAGGCAATCCTTTTCCGTGTTCCAAGTCATTCCAAGAACTTTAGTCAAGTTAACACCCAAGCTAACAGAGTTGTACTCAGGTTGAGTGTCAAAATCTTCCTTTTTCCATTCTTCCATCAGGCTACTGTCATTTGAAACCCATTTTCTTAATTTCATTCCAGCCTTTTGCATTATCCCTTTAGCATCCTTTGAAACTTCTAGAGCACTTTCAACGGTATCTTCACCTGCAATAAAGTCATCAACATACAAGCAAGTATCAAGAAGTTTTGACGCCTTCGGATATCTATTACTGAATTGTTTGATATGTTTTTTAATTGTCGCTGATAAGAGAAAGGGTGAAGCACTGACTCCAAATAAAACACGTTTGAATCTATAAATTTTAAGATCTTGCATGAAATCTTCATCAGTCCATAAGAAACGTACAGCATCTCTGTCCTTGGTAGCTAACGATATCTGTAGAAATGCCTTTTCAATATCTGAAATTATGGCAATTTTGTTCAACCTAAAATTAATTAAGATATCAAGCAAATTAGAATTAAGATTGGGGCCTGACCACAAACAGTCATTTAAGGATAACTCGCCACAATCATGGGAGCTTGCATCAAATACGATGCGTGTTTTAGTAGTAAGTCTCTCTTGCTTACATACTGGTTGATGCGGTAAATAATAAATAGGTCTTTCATTTATTTCAGGGGTTGGTACTTTAACTTCTTCAATTATATCCTTCTGAAGGTATTCTCTCAAAATCTCTGCGTATTGTTCCTTCATTTTATTATTTTGATCAAGTTTTCTTTTCAGACTCTGTAAGCGGTACTTGGCGACTCTAAAGTTATCTTTCAGCTCTCTCCAATCTCTTCTCCAAGGAAGTACTACTTCATATCTATTTCCTTTTAATTTTGTTGTTTGATCAAAGATTTGAATAGCTTGATCTTCTTCTGGTTTTAGTTCTTCATCTTTTATTCCCAGAGACTCCAATTCCCAAAACTGTCTTAAATTGTTATTCATTTCTTCAAACTCTTGTATCAAGTGACACTGCCCATATTTATTTGAAGGTGTTACTTCGTTTAAAACCCCAGTTGGAATCCACCCAAAAACTGATTCTTGCAAAATTAGATTCTCATTGACCTTATACCGATTTTGTCTTAAAATTTTATAAAATAACTCAGCTCCAATCAAGGCATGAATTTTTCCCACTTTGAAGAACGTGGGATCAGCGTAATCTATAAATGGAGGCAGTTCAATGTTAGATACATCTAACTGAGTTGATGGGATGTGATCTGTAATTTTAGGAACGAGTAGGAATTCTATATTTTCTTTGAAACTTCCATCCGCATTAAATATAACGGTTTCTGTTTTATTTCGAACATTATGAGTAGATCCATTTAAACCCTTTACAGGAACATTAATTTTACGCTTTGGCAGACTTAATTCGTCGGCGCATTCATTCAGTAATATGTTTACATTCGAAGCACTATCCAATACGGCACGTATTTTGTATCGTTTTCCATAAGCATCGTTGATGAAAATAAAACAAGTACTCAATAACACAGATTTTTTTCTTTTATTATATTGCTGAGAGTTTGGAAGGATTCAGATTGTAAATTATTATCTACTGACTCTGACACGTCATTTGTGGGGAACGGCTGTTTATCTTTTATTCCAGACGAAACGTTAACTGGCGCCACTGAAACAGTTTCGCTATGCAGTTTCTCTCGATGGAGAAGCGAATTATGTCGTAATGTACAATAAAAGCAAGAAAATTTAGAAGTGCACGATTTTACAGTATGGTTTTGGTTTAGGCAATTTATGCACAATTTATTTTGTTTTACGAAATCATATCGTTCCGAAACACTCATTTTTTGAAAATTAGAACATTTATTTAAACTATGCGAATTTTTGCATAAAGGACACCTCTTAAATTTCAATTTTTCATTGGAATTCAGCATAAAGGCTTTCGATTTGTTTGAATAAGCGTGCTTTTATTTGAGTGCTTGATAGTGGAATTTCTATTCACACTTTCCAAAGTCGAACTTCTGTTTTCTAAAAACGACATTAATTCCGTGAATTTCGGATACTCTGTTTTTTTCGTTGTGTATTCAAACAGTTTTCTTGATTCTCTGTCTAATTTTTGCAAAATGATATTAACGAGAAATGCATCGGAAAGGTTATTTTGTTGGTATTTTAATACCTTCAGCGCTCTTAAGTTCTTGTTTATGCAATCAATAAAATTTCTCAATTCCATTGACGATTCATGTTGAATCTTTTCATAGTTTATTATGGCTGTCAAATGAATATCTACGAGTAAACGGTGATTCTCAAATCTTTCTGTTAGTGCCGCAAATAAGGACTCGAACGAATCGTCAGAGCTTTCTAGCTGCTTAGCTTCGGCGCTTAGAGATGCGCGCAAATAATACAGTTTCTGAGCATCATTTAATTCATCATTGTTTATAATTAAATTTGTAAACTGCATCTTAAATGTAAACCACTCGTCATATTTACCACTGAATACAGGTAATGGTATGTCCGGTAATTTTACCTTTGTGTTATTAACACTTTTGGTTTCATTGTTCTCAACATGTATATTAGCTTCATTTACCTTTAAAGATTGAAGTAAGGTATGGAGACTTACCTCAATATTTTCGAGGCGATCTTCCATCTCATCTAATTCTTTTTCAAAGGCAGGTAAATCCTCTATATCTGGATTATCATAGTATGATTCTCTGAATTCATCAACTTTCGATTGAAGGTCAGATAGTTTGCGAAGTTTGATTTCCAGTTGAGTGTTCGTAAAGGCTTTCGTTTTCGAAATATCTTGGACATAGTTTTCAAGTTTTGTTATAGTTATAGTACCTTTGAGGGTACTTTTCTTTCGATTCATTTTATCCATAGCTTGCGCTGGGGCTGAAGACGGACCAAAAAAATGTTCGGCGTGTAAAGAACTTGGATTCTCCAAAGTCTTTTTCATTTGTTTATTAACACCAAACACACATAAAAGGAAAGGGGAATAAATCCGCACTCAAAAACTATACATAATAGAAATTTAACAATCCCCACACTGGGGCTAACGCCGCATATTTTCTTCGACTGCAGTTCAAACTCTGTCACAAAGGTGGTCACATGACCACGCTGGCTGCGGGCTATACATACAATTCGAACATTATTTTCTCAATTTAGTAAAAATTGAATTTAGGTTTCATATGAAATTAAAAAGCAGGATATTCTAAATAAAAAGATGCTTTTTTGAACATTTTTTTGTTCTCTTTTTAGATAGATTTTATTTATATGAATTATTCTTATATTTTAAATTAAAAAGTATATTTATACAAACAAGATGCTGGTTTGGAACATTTTCTTTTGTTCTTATTTTCGATTAGTAATTTAATTAATTTGGTTACGTTCTCACTATTTTTGATTGTTAAAAAGTTTAAGGATATTTTAAATCAACAAGATGCTTTTGTCAAATTGTTTTGTTCTTATTTTCTAATTTAGTTAATTATGAGGGTAAGTTATTTCGGTTCTTCCTATTTTTGAATTTAAAAAGTATCAGATATATAAATCAAACAAATGCTTGGTTTGACATTTTTGTTTGTCTTATTTTTCAGATTTAGTAATTTTTATGTGAAGTTATTTCGGTTCTTACTTTTTGAAATTGTTAAAAAGTATCAGGATATAAATCAAACAAGATCTTTTAACATTTCGTTTTGTTCTTATTTTCTAGATTTAGTATTTATTATATGTTGAAGTTATTTCGGTTCTTACTATTTTTGAAATTTTAAAAATATCAACTAAATCAAAAACAAATGCTTTGGTTTAACATTTTCGTGCTTACTGTTCGCGTGTAAAGAACTTGGATTCTCCAAAGTCTTTTTCATTTGTTTATTAACACCAAACACACATAAAGGAAAGGGGAATAAAATCCGCACTCAAAAACTATACATAATAAAAAGGGGTTTAACAATCCCCACACTGGGCTAACGCCGCATTTTTTTCTACTGCAGTTCAAACTCTGTCACAAAGGGTGGTCACATGACCACGCTGGCTGCGGGCTAGTTAGGCATGCGCAGAGCTGGTCCGAACATGCCGCCCCGCGTTGCAATGTACATAGTACATTCAAGGTTCGTATCATTCATATATCATTACATACAATGAAAAGAAATAGTAATCAACATAAAAACAATTAAAGTAAATTTATATGACATAGAAATAAACAACTTAACAATCAAGTAATGAAATTACATGGGGAAATTATTCAAATTAATGAAATTATATCAGTAAGTAAATTTGATATAAATCACAGTATTCTGTAACAAAAAACATTTCAAAATTTTATGTTTCTATTGGTAACACGCACAACTTTGAAATAGATCTTTTAAATATACCTGATTTGGTTCTGACATCTGCAACACGAATAATATTATCCTTACCAGAATAAGTTTTCATAATACGCCCGAGAAGCCATTTGCAAGTAGGCAAATTTTCTTCTTTTAACAGGACCATATCGCCCTCTTTTATATTCCTTTTTTCAAACATCCACTTTGTCCGCATCTGCAGATTATTTAAATATGTTACACTCCATTTTTTCCAAATTATATGTACAACCTTGGTAATTTTTTGCCATATGTGCAATCTGTTTGTTTCTATATCTGCAAGAGAAGGTTCAACAATTGATGTTAACGATCGACCTACAAGAAAGTGAGCAGGAGTTAAAACTTCTAAGTCATCAATTTCTGATGACAGAGGAGTTAAGGGACGCGAATTTAGCATTGCTTCGATTTGAATCATTATAGTTAAGAGTTCCTCATACGTAAACCTAGAATTACCTATGGTCCTTTTTAGATAGTATTTAAAAGACTTAACCCCTGCCTCCCATAGACCGCCGAAGTTGGGTGCTCTGGGGGGTATAAATTTCCATTCAATGTTCTCTTCTAAAGAGAACTTCGAGAGATTTTCATCTTGTCTGCTCATCAACTGGTAGAACCTTTTTAGCTCCTTGTTTGCACCGACAAAATTGGTGCCATTATCAGAAATGATAGTTCTACATTTTCCTCTTCTAGATATAAAACGCTTAAGAGTAGCTATCATGCAGTCTGCGGTTAAGTCTGATAATATCTCTAAGTGTATTGCCTTTGTTACAAGACAAACAAATATACAAACGTATACTTTTATGAGGGGTCCTTTTCGTTGATTTTTGTTCTTTATATGGAAAGGACCACACAGATCAACACCAACATAATTGAAAGGAAAATCAGGAGTGACCCGTTCTTTGGGCAAAACTCCCATTTTTTGAGTAGAAATACGAGGACATGCCTTAAAACATTGAATGCAACTGTGAACAATTTTTCTACAACGGTTTCTCCCATTCAAAGGCCAATATTTTTGTCTAATTTGATACAATAAGTTTTGCGAACCACAATGTAAATATTTTTCGTGAAAATATTGGATTATCAAATCGGTCAATCTACAGTTGGATGGCAATAATATAGGATGTTTTGAATCATAACCGACCGAGGAATTATTTAATCGACCACCTACCCTTATGAGGCCATCTTGATCTAAAAAGGGATCTAAACTTTTAATCTTACTTGTATTATGAACACTATTTCCCTTTTCTAAGGCCTTGAATTCATCCAAAAATGCAGATCGTTGAGCTCTTTCAATTAGGACTTTCTCAGCTAATTTGATTTCCTTACCTTTCAGGGCACCTGAATCTTTAGTACTTGGATCTTTACAATTATGTATAAATCTGAAAATGTAACCTAAAATACAAACAATTTTAAAATACTTATTACTAATCTGTAGTAAGTTATCTAAATATTCAGGAACAAAGTTCAACGAAAGAGTTAATTTCGAGTCCAAGGAGTCTGAATTCCTTTTCATTTCGGGAAGATAGTCCTCAGGAACAGGATCAACTTTCGAAATTGAATCAGGAAGATCGTGGGATGATAAGAAGGGGGGACCCTTCCACCACATAGTGTTACCCAACAGGGAGTCTGCACTAAGTCCTCTTGTCAAGAAATCTGCAGGATTGGTTTTCCCAGGGCAATGGTACCAAGAATTGGGATCTGTCAGGTTTTTTCTCTTTAACTCTGTTTGCCACAAAGCGTTTCCATCGACTGGTTGAACCTCTGATCCAGTACAAGGAAATCGTAGAGTCAGTCCAATGATAGGTTTTTGTTGGTTTTTTCGTGTTCACAATTTTCCGTATGCTTTTTGTTAAGCGAGATGCTAACAACGCTCCAAGGAGTTCCAATCTTGGAAGGGAGATCTTCTTGAGTGGAGCAACTCGACTTTTTGACGCTAACAAATTAACTTCAATGTTACCTGTTGCTTTCAAAACACGTATGTAAACAGCAGCACCATATGCTTTTTTACTAGCATCAGAAAAGCTATGGATTTCTATTTCATCAAGGTCTTCCGCTATAGTTGAATTTAGACAAAGTCTAGGAATTTCAATTTTGGCTAATCTTGGAAGCTCTTCGCACCAGTGTTGCCATTCTTTTTTAATATCTGGAGGTAAATCTCCATCCCATTGAATTTTCTGTATCCATAATTCTTGGAAAAGACACTTTACTCGAATTGTAAATGGAGTAATTAATCCTAGCGGGTCAAAGAGTTTTCCCACTGCTTGAGAGAGGAAGCGTTTCGTGTTTTTGTTAAAAGATAGAAAGTCTATTAGTCCCTGGATCTCCATAGTGAGGCAATCCTTTTCCGTGTTCCAAGTCATTCCAAGAACTTTAGTCAAGTTAACACCCAAGCTAACAGAGTTGTACTCAGGTTGAGTGTCAAAATCTTCCTTTTTCCATTCTTCCATCAGGCTACTGTCATTTGAAACCCATTTTCTTAATTTCATTCCAGCCTTTTGCATTATCCCTTTAGCATCCTTTGAAACTTCTAGAGCACTTTCAACGGTATCTTCACCTGCAATAAAGTCATCAACATACAAGCAAGTATCAAGAAGTTTTGACGCCTTCGGATATCTATTACTGAATTGTTTGATATGTTTTTTAATTGTCGCTGATAAGAGAAAGGGTGAAGCACTGACTCCAAATAAAACACGTTTGAATCTATAAATTTTAAGATCTTGCATGAAATCTTCATCAGTCCATAAGAAACGTACAGCATCTCTGTCCTTGGTAGCTAACGATATCTGTAGAAATGCCTTTTCAATATCTGAAATTATGGCAATTTTGTTCAACCTAAAATTAATTAAGATATCAAGCAAATTAGAATTAAGATTGGGGCCTGACCACAAACAGTCATTTAAGGATAACTCGCCACAATCATGGGAGCTTGCATCAAATACGATGCGTGTTTTAGTAGTAAGTCTCTCTTGCTTACATACTGGTTGATGCGGTAAATAATAAATAGGTCTTTCATTTATTTCAGGGGTTGGTACTTTAACTTCTTCAATTATATCCTTCTGAAGGTATTCTCTCAAAATCTCTGCGTATTGTTCCTTCATTTTATTATTTTGATCAAGTTTTCTTTTCAGACTCTGTAAGCGGTACTTGGCGACTCTAAAGTTATCTTTCAGCTCTCTCCAATCTCTTCTCCAAGGAAGTACTACTTCATATCTATTTCCTTTTAATTTTGTTGTTTGATCAAAGATTTGAATAGCTTGATCTTCTTCTGGTTTTAGTTCTTCATCTTTTATTCCCAGAGACTCCAATTCCCAAAACTGTCTTAAATTGTTATTCATTTCTTCAAACTCTTGTATCAAGTTACACTGCCCATATTTATTTGAAGGTGTTACTTCGTTTAAAACCCCAGTTGGAATCCACCCAAAAACTGATTCTTGCAAAATTAGATTCTCATTGACCTTATACCGATTTTGTCTTAAAATTTTATAAAATAACTCAGCTCCAATCAAGGCATGAATTTTTCCCACTTTGAAGAACGTGGGATCAGCGTAATCTATAAATGGAGGCAGTTCAATGTTAGATACATCTAACTGAGTTGATGGGATGTGATCTGTAATTTTAGGAACGAGTAGGAATTCTATATTTTCTTTGAAACTTCCATCCGCATTAAATATAACGGTTTCTGTTTTATTTCGAACATTATGAGTAGATCCATTTAAACCCTTTACAGGAACATTAATTTTACGCTTTGGCAGACTTAATTCGTCGGCGCATTCATTCAGTAATATGTTTACATTCGAAGCACTATCCAATACGGCACGTATTTTGTATCGTTTTCCATAAGCATCGTTGATGAAAATAAAACAAGTACTCAATAACACAGATTTTTTTTTCTTTCATTATATTGCTGAGAGTTTGGAAGGATTCAGATTGTAAATTATTATCTACTGACTCTGACACGTCATTTGTGGGGAACGGCTGTTTATCTTTTATTCCAGACGAAACGTTAACTGGCGCCACTGAAACAGTTTCGCTATGCAGTTTCTCTCGATGGAGAAGCGAATTATGTCGTAATGTACAATAAAAGCAAGAAAATTTAGAAGTGCACGATTTTACAGTATGGTTTTGGTTTAGGCAATTTATGCACAATTTATTTTGTTTTACGAAATCATATCGTTCCGAAACACTCATTTTTTGAAAATTAGAACATTTATTCAAACTATGCGAATTTTTGCATAAAGGACACCTCTTAAATTTCAATTTTTCATTGGAATTCAGCATAAAGGCTTTCGATTTGTTTGAATAAGGCGTGCTTTTATTTGAGTGCTTGATAGTGGAATTTCTATTCACACTTTCCAAAGTCGAACTTCTGTTTTCTAAAAACGACATTAATTCCGTGAATTTCGGATACTCTGTTTTTTTCGTTGTGTATTCAAACAGTTTTCTTGATTCTCTGTCTAATTTTTGCAAAATGATATTAACGAGGAATGCATCGGAAAGGTTATTTTGTTGGTATTTTAATACCTTCAGCGCTCTTAAGTTCTTGTTTATGCAATCAATAAAATTTCTCAATTCCATTGACGATTCATGTTGAATCTTTTCATAGTTTATTATGGCTGTCAAATGAATATCTACGAGTAAACGGTGATTCTCAAATCTTTCTGTTAGTGCCGCAAATAAGGACTCGAACGAATCGTCAGAGCTTTCTAGCTGCTTAGCTTCGGCGCTTAGAGATGCGCGCAAATAATACAGTTTCTGAGCATCATTTAATTCATCATTGTTTATAATTAAATTTGTAAACTGCATCTTAAATGTAAACCACTCGTCATATTTACCACTGAATACAGGTAATGGTATGTCCGGTAATTTTACCTTTGTGTTATTAACACTTTTGGTTTCATTGTTCTCAACATGTGTATTAGCTTCATTTACCTTTAAAGATTGAAGTAAGGTATGGAGACTTACCTCAATATTTTCGAGGCGATCTTCCATCTCATCTAATTCTTTTTCAAAGGCAGGTAAATCCTCTATATCTGGATTATCATAGTATGATTCTCGGAATTCATCAACTTTCGATTGAAGGTCAGATAGTTTGCGAAGTTTGATTTCCAGTTGAGTGTTCGTAAAGGCTTTCGTTTTTGAAACTTCTTGGACATAGTTTTCAAGTTTTGTTATAGTACCTTTGAGGGTACTTTTCTTTCGATTTATTTTATCCATAGCTTGCGCTGGGGCTGAAGACGGACCAAAAAAATGTTCGGCGTGTAAAGAACTTGGATTCTCCAAAGTCTTTTTCATTTATTTATTAACACCAAACACACATAAAAGGAAAGGGGAATAAATCCGCACTCAAAAACTATACATAATAAAAAAGGGGTTTAACAATCCCCACACTGGGGCTAACGCCGCACATTTTCTTCGACAGCAGTTCAAACTCTGTCACAAAGGGTGGTCACATGACCACGCTGGCTGCGGGCTAGTTCGGCATGCGCAGAGCTGGTCGAAAAATTTATTTTTAGATTTGAAATTTATATCGGAAGTTATTTCTTATCACTATTAATTTGTTTAAAAAGTATCAATTTATCAAGATGCTTTTTGGAAAATCTTTTGTTCATCTCAGATGTATAAATGATTTTTATGGGTGAAGTTATTTCGACATATTTTTTGAAATTGTTAAAAATTCAGGATATTATAAATCCATAGAGCTTTGGTTTGGAAACATTTTCTTTTGTTCTTATTTTCTCAGATTTAGTATCTTTAATTATAGTGGTTAGTTAATTTCGTTCTAATATTTTTAAATTGTTAAAAATATCAGGATATTTTAAATCAAAGATGCTTTGGAACATTTTTGTTTTGCTTATTTTCTAATTTATATTATGACAAGTTATGTTCTTTTATTTTAAATTAAAAAGTATCAGGATACTTAATCAAAGATGCTTTGGTAACATTTTTGTTTGTTTCTTATTTTTAATTTAGTAATTTCAATATGAAAGTTATTTCGGTTCTTGATTTTTAAATTGTTAAAAAGTACATTATTATAATAAACATTTGCTTTGGTTTGAACATTCTTTTGTCATTTTCTCGAAGTAATTTAATTAAAGTTTTGAAGTTTTTCGTTTTACATTTGAAATTGTTAAAAAAGTCTTTATTCTAATTCAAACATAATTTTCTTGTGAAGACTTTTGTTCTATATGTTCGGCGTGTAAAGAACTTGGATTCTCCAAAGTCTTTTTCATTTATTTATTAACACCAAACACACATAAAAGGAAAGGGGAATAAATCCGCACTCAAAAGCTTAACATAATAAAAAGGGGTTTAACAATCCCCACACTGGGGCTAACGCCGCACATTTTCTTCGACTGCAGTTCAAACTCTGTCACAAAAGGTGGTCACATGACCACGCTGGCTGCGGGCTAGTTCGGCATGCGCAGAGCTGGTCCGAACATGCCGCCCCGCGTTGCAATGTACATAGTACATTCAAGGTTCGTATCATTCATATATCATTACATACAATGAAAAGAAATAGTAATCAACATAAAAACAATTAAAGTAAATTTATATGACATAGAAATAAACAACTTAACAATCAAGTAATGAAATTACATGGGGAAATTATTCAAATTAATGAAATTATATCAGTAAGTAAATTTGATATAAATCACAGTATTCTGTAACAAAAAACATTTCAAAATTTTATGTTTCTATTGGTAACACGCACAACTTTGAAATAGATCTTTTAAATATACCTGATTTGGTTCTGACATCTGCAACACGAATAATATTATCCTTACCAGAATAAGTTTTCATAATACGCCCGAGAAGCCATTTGCAAGTAGGCAAATTTTCTTCTTTTAACAGGACCATATCGCCCTCTTTTATATTCCTTTTTTCAAACATCCACTTTGTCCGCATCTGCAGATTATTTAAATATGTTACACTCCATTTTTTCCAAATTATATGTACAACCTTGGTAATTTTTTTGCCATATGTGCAATCTGTTTGTTTCTATATCTGCAAGAGAAGGTTCAACAATTGATGTTAACGATCGACCTACAAGAAAGTGAGCAGGAGTTAAAACTTCTAAGTCATCAATTTCTGATGACAGAGGAGTTAAGGGACGCGAATTTAGCATTGCTTCGATTTGAATCATTATAGTTAAGAGTTCCTCATACGTAAACCTAGAATTACCTATGGTCCTTTTTAGATAGTATTTAAAAGACTTAACCCCTGCCTCCCATAGACCGCCGAAGTTGGGTGCTCTGGGGGGTATAAATTTCCATTCAATGTTCTCTTCTAAAGAGAACTTCGAGAGATTTTCATCTTGTCTGCTCATCAACTGGTAGAACCTTTTTAGCTCCTTGTTTGCACCGACAAAATTGGTGCCATTATCAGAAATGATAGTTCTACATTTTCCTCTTCTAGATATAAAACGCTTAAGAGTAGCTATCATGCAGTCTGCGGTTAAGTCTGATAATATCTCTAAGTGTATTGCCTTTGTTACAAGACAAACAAATATACAAACGTATACTTTTATGAGGGGTCCTTTTCGTTGATTTTTGTTCTTTATATGGAAAGGACCACACAGATCAACACCAACATAATTGAAAGGAAAATCAGGAGTGACCCGTTCTTTGGGCAAAACTCCCATTTTTTGAGTAGAAATACGAGGACATGCCTTAAAACATTGAATGCAACTGTGAACAATTTTTCTACAACGGTTTCTCCCATTCAAAGGCCAATATTTTTGTCTAATTTGATACAATAAGTTTTGCGAACCACAATGTAAATATTTTTCGTGAAAATATTGGATTATCAAATCGGTCAATCTACAGTTGGATGGCAATAATATAGGATGTTTTGAATCATAACCGACCGAGGAATTATTTAATCGACCACCTACCCTTATGAGGCCATCTTGATCTAAAAAGGGATCTAAACTTTTAATCTTACTTGTATTATGAACACTATTTCCCTTTTCTAAGGCCTTGAATTCATCCAAAAATGCAGATCGTTGAGCTCTTTCAATTAGGACTTTCTCAGCTAATTTGATTTCCTTACCTTTCAGGGCACCTGAATCTTTAGTACTTGGATCTTTACAATTATGTATAAATCTGAAAATGTAACCTAAAATACAAACAATTTTAAAATACTTATTACTAATCTGTAGTAAGTTATCTAAATATTCTGGAACAAAGTTCAACGAAAGAGTTAATTTCGAGTCCAAGGAGTCTGAATTCCTTTTCATTTCGGGAAGATAGTCCTCAGGAACAGGATCAACTTTCGAAATTGAATCAGGAAGATCGTGGGATGATAAGAAGGGGGGACCCTTCCACCACATAGTGTTACCCAACAGGGAGTCTGCACTAAGTCCTCTTGTCAAGAAATCTGCAGGATTGGTTTTCCCAGGGCAATGGTACCAAGAATTGGGATCTGTCAGGTTTTTTATCTCTTTAACTCTGTTTGCCACAAAGCGTTTCCATCGACTGGTTGAACCTCTGATCCAGTACAAGGAAATCGTAGAGTCAGTCCAATGATAGGTTTTTGTTGGTTTTTTCGTGTTCACAATTTTCCGTATGCTTTTTGTTAAGCGAGATGCTAACAACGCTCCAAGGAGTTCCAATCTTGGAAGGGAGATCTTCTTGAGTGGAGCAACTCGACTTTTTGACGCTAACAAATTAACTTCAATGTTACCTGTTGCTTTCAAAACACGTATGTAAACAGCAGCACCATATGCTTTTTTACTAGCATCAGAAAAGCTATGGATTTCTATTTCATCAAGGTCTTCCGCTATAGTTGAATTTAGACAAAGTCTAGGAATTTCAATTTTGGCTAATCTTGGAAGCTCTTCGCACCAGTGTTGCCATTCTTTTTTAATATCTGGAGGTAAATCTCCATCCCATTGAATTTTCTGTATCCATAATTCTTGGAAAAGACACTTTACTCGAATTGTAAATGGAGTAATTAATCCTAGCGGGTCAAAGAGTTTTCCCACTGCTTGAGAGAGGAAGCGTTTCGTGTTTTTGTTAAAAGATAGAAAGTCTATTAGTCCCTGGATCTCCATAGTGAGGCAATCCTTTTCCGTGTTCCAAGTCATTCCAAGAACTTTAGTCAAGTTAACACCCAAGCTAACAGAGTTGTACTCAGGTTGAGTGTCAAAATCTTCCTTTTTCCATTCTTCCATCAGGCTACTGTCATTTGAAACCCATTTTCTTAATTTCATTCCAGCCTTTTGCATTATCCCTTTAGCATCCTTTGAAACTTCTAGAGCACTTTCAACGGTATCTTCACCTGCAATAAAGTCATCAACATACAAGCAAGTATCAAGAAGTTTTGACGCCTTCGGATATCTATTACTGAATTGTTTGATATGTTTTTTAATTGTCGCTGATAAGAGAAAGGGTGAAGCACTGACTCCAAATAAAACACGTTTGAATCTATAAATTTTAAGATCTTGCATGAAATCTTCATCAGTCCATAAGAAACGTACAGCATCTCTGTCCTTGGTAGCTAACGATATCTGTAGAAATGCCTTTTCAATATCTGAAATTATGGCAATTTTGTTCAACCTAAAATTAATTAAGATATCAAGCAAATTAGAATTAAGATTGGGGCCTGACCACAAACAGTCATTTAAGGATAACTCGCCACAATCATGGGAGCTTGCATCAAATACGATGCGTGTTTTAGTAGTAAGTCTCTCTTGCTTACATACTGGTTGATGCGGTAAATAATAAATAGGTCTTTCATTTATTTCAGGGGTTGGTACTTTAACTTCTTCAATTATATCCTTCTGAAGGTATTCTCTCAAAATCTCTGCGTATTGTTCCTTCATTTTATTATTTTGATCAAGTTTTCTTTTCAGACTCTGTAAGCGGTACTTGGCGACTCTAAAGTTATCTTTCAGCTCTCTCCAATCTCTTCTCCAAGGAAGTACTACTTCATATCTATTTCCTTTTAATTTTGTTGTTTGATCAAAGATTTGAATAGCTTGATCTTCTTCTGGTTTTAGTTCTTCATCTTTTATTCCCAGAGACTCCAATTCCCAAAACTGTCTTAAATTGTTATTCATTTCTTCAAACTCTTGTATCAAGTGACACTGCCCATATTTATTTGAAGGTGTTACTTCGTTTAAAACCCCAGTTGGAATCCACCCAAAAACTGATTCTTGCAAAATTAGATTCTCATTGACCTTATACCGATTTTGTCTTAAAATTTTATAAAATAACTCAGCTCCAATCAAGGCATGAATTTTTCCCACTTTGAAGAACGTGGGATCAGCGTAATCTATAAATGGAGGCAGTTCAATGTTAGATACATCTAACTGAGTTGATGGGATGTGATCTGTAATTTTAGGAACGAGTAGGAATTCTATATTTTCTTTGAAACTTCCATCCGCATTAAATATAACGGTTTCTGTTTTATTTCGAACATTATGAGTAGATCCATTTAAACCCTTTACAGGAACATTAATTTTACGCTTTGGCAGACTTAATTCGTCGGCGCATTCATTCAGTAATATGTTTACATTCGAAGCACTATCCAATACGGCACGTATTTTGTATCGTTTTCCATAAGCATCGTTGATGAAAATAAAACAAGTACTCAATAACACAGATTTTTTTTCTTTCATTATATTGCTGAGAGTTTGGAAGGATTCAGATTGTAAATTATTATCTACTGACTCTGACACGTCATTTGTGGGGAACGGCTGTTTATCTTTTATTCCAGACGAAACGTTAACTGGCGCCACTGAAACAGTTTCGCTATGCAGTTTCTCTCGATGGAGAAGCGAATTATGTCGTAATGTACAATAAAAGCAAGAAAATTTAGAAGTGCACGATTTTACAGTATGGTTTTGGTTTAGGCAATTTATGCACAATTTATTTTGTTTTACGAAATCATATCGTTCCGAAACACTCATTTTTTGAAAATTAGAACATTTATTCAAACTATGCGAATTTTTGCATAAAGGACACCTCTTAAATTTCAATTTTTCATTGGAATTCAGCATAAAGGCTTTCGATTTGTTTGAATAAGGCGTGCTTTTATTTGAGTGCTTGATAGTGGAATTTCTATTCACACTTTCCAAAGTCGAACTTCTGTTTTCTAAAAACGACATTAATTCCGTGAATTTCGGATACTCTGTTTTTTTCGTTGTGTATTCAAACAGTTTTCTTGATTCTCTGTCTAATTTTTGCAAAATGATATTAACGAGGAATGCATCGGAAAGGTTATTTTGTTGGTATTTTAATACCTTCAGCGCTCTTAAGTTCTTGTTTATGCAATCAATAAAATTTCTCAATTCCATTGACGATTCATGTTGAATCTTTTCATAGTTTATTATGGCTGTCAAATGAATATCTACGAGTAAACGGTGATTCTCAAATCTTTCTGTTAGTGCCGCAAATAAGGACTCGAACGAATCGTCAGAGCTTTCTAGCTGCTTAGCTTCGGCGCTTAGAGATGCGCGCAAATAATACAGTTTCTGAGCATCATTTAATTCATCATTGTTTATAATTAAATTTGTAAACTGCATCTTAAATGTAAACCACTCGTCATATTTACCACTGAATACAGGTAATGGTATGTCCGGTAATTTTACCTTTGTGTTATTAACACTTTTGGTTTCATTGTTCTCAACATGTGTATTAGCTTCATTTACCTTTAAAGATTGAAGTAAGGTATGGAGACTTACCTCAATATTTTCGAGGCGATCTTCCATCTCATCTAATTCTTTTTCAAAGGCAGGTAAATCCTCTATATCTGGATTATCATAGTATGATTCTCTGAATTCATCAACTTTCGATTGAAGGTCAGATAGTTTGCGAAGTTTGATTTCCAGTTGAGTGTTCGTAAAGGCTTTCGTTTTTGAAATATCTTGGACATAGTTTTCAAGTTTTGTTATAGTACCTTTGAGGGTACTTTTCTTTCGATTCATTTTATCCATAGCTTGCGCTGGGGCTGAAGACGGACCAAAAAAATGTTCGGCGTGTAAAGAACTTGGATTCTCCAAAGTCTTTTTCATTTGTTTATTAACACCAAACACACATAAAAGGAAAGGGGAATAAATCCGCACTCAAAACTATACATAATAAAAAAGGGGTTTAACAATCCCCACACTTCGGGCTAACGCCGCACATTTTCCTCGACTGCAGTTCAAAAACTTAGTTACAAGCGCAGAGCTGGTCCGAACATGGGCGTTGCAATGTACATAGTACATTTTGTTCTTTATCATTCATATATCATTACATACAATGAAAAGAAATAGTAATCAACATAAAAACAATTAAAGTAATTTTTTGAGTAGAAATAAACAACTTAACAATCAAGTAATAAATTACTGTGAAAATTTTCAAATTCAATGAAAATTTTTGTCTAATTTGATAAATAAGTTTTGCGAACCACAATGTAAATATTTTTCGTGAAAATATTGGATTATCAAATCGGTCAATCTACAGTTGGATGGCAATAATATAGGATGTTTTGAATCATAACCGACCGAGGAATTATTTAATCGACCACCTACCCTTATGAGGCCATCTTGATCTAAAAAGGGATCTAAACTTTTAATCTTACTTGTATTATGAACACTATTTCCCTTTTCTAAGGCCTTGAATTCATCCAAAAATGCAGATCGTTGAGCTCTTTCAATTAGGACTTTCTCAGCTAATTTGATTTCCTTACCTTTCAGGGCACCTGAATCTTTAGTACTTGGATCTTTACAATTATGTATAAATCTGAAAATGTAACCTAAAATACAAACAATTTTAAAATACTTATTACTAATCTGTAGTAAGTTATCTAAATATTCTGGAACAAAGTTCAACGAAAGAGTTAATTTCGAGTCCAAGGAGTCTGAATTCCTTTTCATTTCGGGAAGATAGTCCTCAGGAACAGGATCAACTTTCGAAATTGAATCAGGAAGATCGTGGGATGATAAGAAGGGGGGACCCTTCCACCACATAGTGTTACCCAACAGGGAGTCTGCACTAAGTCCTCTTGTCAAGAAATCTGCAGGATTGGTTTTCCCAGGGCAATGGTACCAAGAATTGGGATCTGTCAGGTTTTTTATCTCTTTAACTCTGTTTGCCACAAAGCGTTTCCATCGACTGGTTGAACCTCTGATCCAGTACAAGGAAATCGTAGAGTCAGTCCAATGATAGGTTTTTGTTGGTTTTTTCGTGTTCACAATTTTCCGTATGCTTTTTGTTAAGCGAGATGCTAACAACGCTCCAAGGAGTTCCAATCTTGGAAGGGAGATCTTCTTGAGTGGAGCAACTCGACTTTTTGACGCTAACAAATTAACTTCAATGTTACCTGTTGCTTTCAAAACACGTATGTAAACAGCAGCACCATATGCTTTTTTACTAGCATCAGAAAAGCTATGGATTTCTATTTCATCAAGGTCTTCCGCTATAGTTGAATTTAGACAAAGTCTAGGAATTTCAATTTTGGCTAATCTTGGAAGCTCTTCGCACCAGTGTTGCCATTCTTTTTTAATATCTGGAGGTAAATCTCCATCCCATTGAATTTTCTGTATCCATAATTCTTGGAAAAGACACTTTACTCGAATTGTAAATGGAGTAATTAATCCTAGCGGGTCAAAGAGTTTTCCCACTGCTTGAGAGAGGAAGCGTTTCGTGTTTTTGTTAAAAGATAGAAAGTCTATTAGTCCCTGGATCTCCATAGTGAGGCAATCCTTTTCCGTGTTCCAAGTCATTCCAAGAACTTTAGTCAAGTTAACACCCAAGCTAACAGAGTTGTACTCAGGTTGAGTGTCAAAATCTTCCTTTTTCCATTCTTCCATCAGGCTACTGTCATTTGAAACCCATTTTCTTAATTTCATTCCAGCCTTTTGCATTATCCCTTTAGCATCCTTTGAAACTTCTAGAGCACTTTCAACGGTATCTTCACCTGCAATAAAGTCATCAACATACAAGCAAGTATCAAGAAGTTTTGACGCCTTCGGATATCTATTACTGAATTGTTTGATATGTTTTTTAATTGTCGCTGATAAGAGAAAGGGTGAAGCACTGACTCCAAATAAAACACGTTTGAATCTATAAATTTTAAGATCTTGCATGAAATCTTCATCAGTCCATAAGAAACGTACAGCATCTCTGTCCTTGGTAGCTAACGATATCTGTAGAAATGCCTTTTCAATATCTGAAATTATGGCAATTTTGTTCAACCTAAAATTAATTAAGATATCAAGCAAATTAGAATTAAGATTGGGGCCTGACCACAAACAGTCATTTAAGGATAACTCGCCACAATCATGGGAGCTTGCATCAAATACGATGCGTGTTTTAGTAGTAAGTCTCTCTTGCTTACATACTGGTTGATGCGGTAAATAATAAATAGGTCTTTCATTTATTTCAGGGGTTGGTACTTTAACTTCTTCAATTATATCCTTCTGAAGGTATTCTCTCAAAATCTCTGCGTATTGTTCCTTCATTTTATTATTTTGATCAATTTTTTCTTTTCAGACTCTGTAAGCGGTACTTGGCGACTCTAAAGTTATCTTTCAGCTCTCTCCAATCTCTTCTCCAAGGAAGTACTACTTCATATCTATTTCCTTTTAATTTTGTTGTTTGATCAAAGATTTGAATAGCTTGATCTTCTTCTGGTTTTAGTTCTTCATCTTTTATTCCCAGAGACTCCAATTCCCAAAACTGTCTTAAATTGTTATTCATTTCTTCAAACTCTTGTATCAAGTGACACTGCCCATATTTATTTGAAGGTGTTACTTCGTTTAAAACCCCAGTTGGAATCCACCCAAAAACTGATTCTTGCAAAATTAGATTCTCATTGACCTTATACCGATTTTGTCTTAAAATTTTATAAAATAACTCAGCTCCAATCAAGGCATGAATTTTTCCCACTTTGAAGAACGTGGGATCAGCGTAATCTATAAATGGAGGCAGTTCAATGTTAGATACATCTAACTGAGTTGATGGGATGTGATCTGTAATTTTAGGAACGAGTAGGAATTCTATATTTTCTTTGAAACTTCCATCCGCATTAAATATAACGGTTTCTGTTTTATTTCGAACATTATGAGTAGATCCATTTAAACCCTTTACAGGAACATTAATTTTACGCTTTGGCAGACTTAATTCGTCGGCGCATTCATTCAGTAATATGTTTACATTCGAAGCACTATCCAATACGGCACGTATTTTGTATCGTTTTCCATAAGCATCGTTGATGAAAATAAAACAAGTACTCAATAACACAGATTTTTTTTCTTTCATTATATTGCTGAGAGTTTGGAAGGATTCAGATTGTAAATTATTATCTACTGACTCTGACACGTCATTTGTGGGGAACGGCTGTTTATCTTTTATTCCAGACGAAACGTTAACTGGCGCCACTGAAACAGTTTCGCTATGCAGTTTCTCTCGATGGAGAAGCGAATTATGTCGTAATGTACAATAAAAGCAAGAAAATTTAGAAGTGCACGATTTTACAGTATGGTTTTGGTTTAGGCAATTTATGCACAATTTATTTTGTTTTACGAAATCATATCGTTCCGAAACACTCATTTTTTGAAAATTAGAACATTTATTCAAACTATGCGAATTTTTGCATAAAGGACACCTCTTAAATTTCAATTTTTCATTGGAATTCAGCATAAAGGCTTTCGATTTGTTTGAATAAGGCGTGCTTTTATTTGAGTGCTTGATAGTGGAATTTCTATTCACACTTTCCAAAGTCGAACTTCTGTTTTCTAAAAACGACATTAATTCCGTGAATTTCGGATACTCTGTTTTTTTCGTTGTGTATTCAAACAGTTTTCTTGATTCTCTGTCTAATTTTTGCAAAATGATATTAACGAGGAATGCATCGGAAAGGTTATTTTGTTGGTATTTTAATACCTTCAGCGCTCTTAAGTTCTTGTTTATGCAATCAATAAAATTTCTCAATTCCATTGACGATTCATGTTGAATCTTTTCATAGTTTATTATGGCTGTCAAATGAATATCTACGAGTAAACGGTGATTCTCAAATCTTTCTGTTAGTGCCGCAAATAAGGACTCGAACGAATCGTCAGAGCTTTCTAGCTGCTTAGCTTCGGCGCTTAGAGATGCGCGCAAATAATACAGTTTCTGAGCATCATTTAATTCATCATTGTTTATAATTAAATTTGTAAACTGCATCTTAAATGTAAACCACTCGTCATATTTACCACTGAATACAGGTAATGGTATGTCCGGTAATTTTACCTTTGTGTTATTAACACTTTTGGTTTCATTGTTCTCAACATGTGTATTAGCTTCATTTACCTTTAAAGATTGAAGTAAGGTATGGAGACTTACCTCAATATTTTCGAGGCGATCTTCCATCTCATCTAATTCTTTTTCAAAGGCAGGTAAATCTTCTATATCTGGATTATCATAGTATGATTCTCTGAATTCATCAACTTTCGATTGAAGGTCAGATAGTTTGCGAAGTTTGATTTCCAGTTGAGTGTTCGTAAAGGCTTTCGTTTTTGAAATATCTTGGACATAGTTTTCAAGTTTTGTTATAGTACCTTTGAGGGTACTTTTCTTTCGATTCATTTTATCCATAGCTTGCGCTGGGGCTGAAGACGGACCAAAAAAATGTTCGGCGTGTAAAGAACTTGGATTCTCCAAAGTCTTTTTCATTTATTTATTAACACCAAACACACATAAAAGGAAAGGGGAATAAATCCGCACTCAAAAGCTATACATAATAAAAAAGGGGTTTAACAATCCCCACACTGGGGCTAACGCCGCACATTTTCTTCGACTGCAGTTCAAACTCTGTCACAAAAGGTGGTCACATGACCACGCTGGCTGCGGGCTAGTTCGGCATGCGCAGAGCTGGTCCGAACATGCCGCCCCGCATTATTATATAGGGGATTCTTGACTTCCAAACGTTCATATGTAATAGTTTTTTCGCAATCTCTACCAAATTTTTAATTCATTGCATAAGAATTTTTATTTCATAAAACTGAGTATACATTTCGAAAGCGTCAAATTATTTCCTTAATTTACACAAGGATTTAATACTGCAACAACAAATCAAACTGAAACAAAATAACATGTCATTAGAATTTTATCTAATCCTAACTCATCAAGAATCCACTATGGATGCCTCTATCCATTCCAGGTCCAACCGCTTCATAAATTCGAGGACAGATGGACAGATAACTTAGGCTATTTTTTATGTATGGAATCCTTGACTTCCAAACGTTTGCATATGTAATATTTTTTCTTTTAACGCCATATCTCTACCAAATTTTTTATTCATTGCATAAGAATTTATATTTCATAAAACTGATCCATTTCGAAAGCGTCAAATATTTCCTTAATTTACACAGGATTTACACTCCAACAACAAACAAACTGAAAATATTTTTTGCCATATGTGCAAATCTGTTTGTTTCTATATCTGCAAGAGAAGGTTCAACAATTGATGTTAACGATCGACCTACAAGAAAGTGAGCAGGAGTTAAAACTTCTAAGTCATCAACTTCTGATGACAGAGGAGTTAAAGGACGGGAATTTAGCATTGCTTCGATTTGAATCATTATAGTTTAAGAGTTCCTCATACGTAAACCTAGAATTACCTATGGTCCTTTTTAGATAGTATTTAAAAAGACTTAACCCCTGCCTCCCATAGACCACCGAAGTTGGGTGTTCTGGGGGGTATAAATTTCCATTCAATGTTCTCTTCTAAAGAGAACTTCGAGAGATTTTCATCTTGTCTGCTCATCAACTGGTAGAACCTTTTTAGTTCCTTGTTTGCACCGACAAAATTGGTGCCATTATCAGAAATGATAGTTCTACATTTTCCTCTTCTAGATATAAAACGCTTAAGAGTAGCTATCATGCAGTCTGCGGTTAAGTCTGATAATATCTCTAAGTGTATTGCCTTTGTTACAAGACAAACAAATATACAAACGTTATACTTTTATGAGGGGTCCTTTTCGTTGATTTTTGTTCTTTATATGGAAAGGACCACACAGATCAACACCAACATAATTGAAAGGAAAATCAGGAGTGACCCGTTCTTTGGGCAAAAACTCCCATTTTTTGAGTAGAAATACGAGGACATGCCTTAAAACATTGAATGCAACTGTGAACAATTTTTCTACACAACGGTTTTCTCCCATTCAAAGGCCAATATTTTTGTCTAATTTGATACAATAAGTTTTTGCGAACCACAATGTAAATATTTTTCGTGAAAATATTGGATTATCAAATCGGTCAATCTACAGTTGGATGGCAATAATATAGGATGTTTTGAATCATAACCGACCGAGGAATTATTTAATCGACCACCTACCCTTATGAGGCCATCTTGATCTAAAAAGGGATCTAAACTTTTAATCTTACTTGTATTATGAACACTATTTCCCTTTTCTAAGGCCTTGAATTCATCCAAAAATGCAGATCGTTGAGCTCTTTCAATTAGGACTTTCTCAGCTAATTTGATTTCCTTACCTTTCAGGGCACCTGAATCTTTAGTACTTGGATCTTTACAATTATGTATAAATCTGAAAATGTAACCTAAAATACAAACAATTTTAAAATACTTATTACTAATCTGTAGTAAGTTATCTAAATATTCTGGAACAAAGTTCAACGAAAGAGTTAATTTCGAGTCCAAGGAGTCTGAATTCCTTTTCATTTCGGGAAGATAGTCCTCAGGAACAGGATCAACTTTCGAAATTGAATCAGGAAGATCGTGGGATGATAAGAAGGGGGGACCCTTCCACCACATAGTGTTACCCAACAGGGAGTCTGCACTAAGTCCTCTTGTCAAGAAATCTGCAGGATTGGTTTTCCCAGGGCAATGGTACCAAGAATTGGGATCTGTCAGGTTTTTTATCTCTTTAACTCTGTTTGCCACAAAGCGTTTCCATCGACTGGTTGAACCTCTGATCCAGTACAAGGAAATCGTAGAGTCAGTCCAATGATAGGTTTTTGTTGGTTTTTTCGTGTTCACAATTTTCCGTATGCTTTTTGTTAAGCGAGATGCTAACAACGCTCCAAGGAGTTCCAATCTTGGAAGGGAGATCTTCTTGAGTGGAGCAACTCGACTTTTTGACGCTAACAAATTAACTTCAATGTTACCTGTTGCTTTCAAAACACGTATGTAAACAGCAGCACCATATGCTTTTTTACTAGCATCAGAAAAGCTATGAATTTCTATTTCATCAAGGTCTTCCGCTATAGTTGAATTTAGACAAAGTCTAGGAATTTCAATTTTGGCTAATCTTGGAAGCTCTTCGCACCAGTGTTGCCATTCTTTTTTAATATCTGGAGGTAAATCTCCATCCCATTGAATTTTCTGTATCCATAATTCTTGGAAAAGACACTTTACTCGAATTGTAAATGGAGTAATTAATCCTAGCGGGTCAAAGAGTTTTCCCACTGCTTGAGAGAGGAAGCGTTTCGTTTTTTGTTAAAAGATAGAAAGTCTATTAGTCCCTGGATCTCCATAGTGAGGCAATCCTTTTCCGTGTTCCAAGTCATTCCAAGAACTTTAGTCAAGTTAACACCCAAGCTAACAGAGTTGTACTCAGGTTGAGTGTCAAAATCTTCCTTTTTTCCATTCTTCCATCAGGCTACTGTCATTTGAAACCCATTTTCTTAATTTCATTCCAGCCTTTTGCATTATCCCTTTAGCATCCTTTGAAACTTCTAGAGCACTTTCAACGGTATCTTCACCTGCAATAAAGTCATCAACATACAAGCAAGTATCAAGAAGTTTTGACGCCTTCGGATATCTATTACTGAATTGTTTGATATGCTTTTTTAATTGTCGCTGATAAGAGAAAGGGTGAAGCACTGACTCCAAATAAAACACGTTTGAATCTATAAATTTTAAGATCTTGCATGAAATCTTCATCAGTCCATAAGAAACGTACAGCATCTCTGTCCTTGGTAGCTAACGATATCTGTAGAAATGCCTTTTCAATATCTGAAATTATGGCAATTTTGTTCAACCTAAAATTAATTAAGATATCAAGCAAATTAGAATTAAGATTGGGGCCTGACCACAAACAGTCATTTAAGGATAAACTCGCCACAATCATGGGAGCTTGCATCAAATACGATGCGTGTTTTAGTAGTAAGTCTCTCTTGCTTACATACTGGTTGATGCGGTAAATAATAAATAGGTCTTTCATTTATTTCAGGGGTTGGTACTTTAACTTCTTCAATTATATCCTTCTGAAGGTATTCTCTCAAAATCTCTGCGTATTGTTCCTTCATTTTATTATTTTGATCAAGTTTTCTTTTCAGACTCTGTAAGCGGTACTTGGCGACTCTAAAGTTATCTTTCAGCTCTCTCCCAATCTCTTCTCCAAGGAAGTACTACTTCATATCTATTTCCTTTTAATTTTGTTGTTTGATCAAAGATTTGAATAGCTTGATCTTCTTCTGGTTTTAGTTCTTCATCTTTTATTCCCAGAGACTCCAATTCCCAAAACTGTCTTAAATTGTTATTCATTTCTTCAAACTCTTGTATCAAGTTACACTGCCCATATTTATTTGAAGGTGTTACTTCGTTTAAAACCCCAGTTGGAATCCACCCAAAAACTGATTCTTGCAAAATTAGATTCTCATTGACCTTATACCGATTTTGTCTTAAAATTTTATAAAATAACTCAGCTCCAATCAAGGCATGAATTTTTCCCACTTTGAAGAACGTGGGATCAGCGTAATCTATAAATGGAGGCAGTTCAATGTTAGATACATCTAACTGAGTTGATGGGATGTGATCTGTAATTTTAGGAACGAGTAGGAATTCTATATTTTCTTTGAAACTTCCATCCGCATTAAATATAACGGTTTCTGTTTTATTTCGAACATTATGAGTAGATCCATTTAAACCCTTTACAGGAACATTAATTTTACGCTTTGGCAGACTTAATTCGTCGGCGCATTCATTCAGTAATATGTTTACATTCGAAGCACTATCCAATACGGCACGTATTTTGTATCGTTTTCCATAAGCATCGTTGATGAAAATAAAAACAAGTACTCAATAACACAGATTTTTTTTCTTTCATTATATTGCTGAGAGTTTGGAAGGATTCAGATTGTAAATTATTATCTACTGACTCTGACACGTCATTTGTGGGGAACGGCTGTTTATCTTTTATTCCAGACGAAACGTTAACTGGCGCCACTGAAACAGTTTCGCTATGCAGTTTCTCTCGATGGAGAAGCGAATTATGTCGTAATGTACAATAAAAGCAAGAAAATTTAGAAGTGCACGATTTTACAGTATGGTTTTGGTTTAGGCAATTTATGCACAATTTATTTTGTTTTTACGAAATCATATCGTTCCGAAACACTCATTTTTTGAAAATTAGAACATTTATTCAAACTATGCGAATTTTTGCATAAAGGACACCTCTTAAATTTCAATTTTTCATTGGAATTCAGCATAAAGGCTTTCGATTTGTTTGAATAAGGCGTGCTTTTATTTGAGTGCTTGATAGTGGAATTTCTATTCACACTTTCCAAAGTCGAACTTCTGTTTTCTAAAAACGACATTAATTCCGTGAATTTCGGATACTCTGTTTTTTTCGTTGTGTATTCAAACAGTTTTCTTGATTCTCTGTCTAATTTTTGCAAAATGATATTAACGAGGAATGCATCGGAAAGGTTATTTTGTTGGTATTTTAATACCTTCAGCGCTCTTAAGTTCTTGTTTATGCAATCAATAAAATTTCTCAATTCCATTGACGATTCATGTTGAATCTTTTCATAGTTTATTATGGCTGTCAAATGAATATCTACGAGTAAACGGTGATTCTCAAATCTTTCTGTTAGTGCCGCAAATAAGGACTCGAACGAATCGTCAGAGCTTTCTAGCTGCTTAGCTTCGGCGCTTAGAGATGCGCGCAAATAATACAGTTTCTGAGCATCATTTAATTCATCATTGTTTATAATTAAATTTGTAAACTGCATCTTAAATGTAAACCACTCGTCAAATTTACCACTGAATACAGGTAATGGTATGTCCGGTAATTTTACCTTTGTGTTATTAACACTTTTGGTTTCATTGTTCTCAACATGTGTATTAGCTTCATTTACCTTTAAAGATTGAAGTAAGGTATGGAGACTTACCTCAATATTTTCGAGGCGATCTTCCATCTCATCTAATTCTTTTTCAAAGGCAGGTAAATTTTCTATATCTGGATTATCATAGTATGATTCTCTGAATTCATCAACTTTCGATTGAAGGTCAGATAGTTTGCGAAGTTTGATTTCCAGTTGAGTGTTCGTAAAGGCTTTCGTTTTTGAAATATCTTGGACATAGTTTTCAAGTTTTGTTATAGTACCTTTGAGGGTACTTTTCTTTCGATTCATTTTATCCATAGCTTGCGCTGGGGCTGAAGACGGACCAAAAAAATGTTCGGCGTGTAAAGAACTTGGATTCTCCAAAGTCTTTTTCATTTGTTTATTAACACCAAACACACATAAAAGGAAAGGGGAATAAATCCGCACTCAAAAACTATGCATAATAAAAAGGGGTTTAACAATCCCCACATTCGGGCTAACGCCGCACATTTTCTTCGACTGCAGTTCAAACTCTGTCACAAAAGGGTGGTCACATGACCACGCTGGCTGCGGGCTAGTTAGGCATGCGCAGAGCTGGTCCGAACAGTATTATTATGTAGGGGATTCTTGACTTCCAAACGTTTCATATGTAATGTTTTTTCGCAATGTCTACCAAATTTTTATTCATTGCATAAGAATTTATATTTCATAAAACTAAGTATACAGTTCTAAAACGTCAAATATTTCCTTAATTTACACAATATTTAATACTGCAACAACAAACAAACTGAAAATAACATGTCATTAGAATTTTGATAATCCTAACTCATCAAGAATCCAATATGGATGCCTCTATCCATTCCAGGTCTAACCGCTTCATAAATTCGAGGACAGATGGACAGATAACTTAGGCTATTTTTATGTAGGGAATCCTTGACTTCCAAACGTTTCATATGTAATGTTTTTTCGCAATCTCTACCAAATTTTTATTCATTGCATAAGAATTTATATTTCATAAAACTAAGTATACAGTTCTAAAACGTCAAATATTTCATTAATTTACACAGGATTTAATACTGCAACAACAAACAAATTGAAAATAACATGTCATTAGAATTTTGCTAATCCTAACTCATCAAGAATCCAATATGGATGCCTCTATCCATTCCAGGTCTAACCGCTTCATAAATTCGAGGACAGATGGACAGATAACTTAGGCTATTTTTATGTAGGGAATCCTTGACTTCCAAACGTTTCATATGTAATGTTTTTTCGCAATCTCTACCAAATTTTTATTCATTGCATAAGAATTTATATCTCATAAAACTGAGTATACATTTCGAAAGCGTCAAATATTTCCTTAATTTACACAATATTTAATACTGCAACAACAAACAAACTGAAAATAACATGTCATTAGAATTTTGATAACCCTAACTCATCAAGAATCCAATGGATGCCTCTATCCATTCCAGGTCCAACCGCTTCATAAATTCGAGGACAGACGGACAGATAACTTAGGCTATTATTATGTATGGAATCCTTGACTTCCAAACGTTTCATATGTAATATTTTTTTCACAATCTCTACCAAATTTTTATTCATTGCATAAGAATTTATATTTCATAAAACTGAATATACATTTCGAAAGCGTCAAATATTTCCTTAATTTACACAGGATTTAATACTGCAACAACAAACAAACTGAAAATAACATGTCATTAGAATTTTGATAACCCTAACTCATCAAGAATCCACTATGGATGCCTCTATCCATTCCAGGTCCAACCGCTTCATAAATTCGAGGACAGACGGACAGATAACTTAGGCTATTATTATGTATGGAATCCTTGACTTCCAAACGTTTCATATGTAATATTTTTTTCACAATCTCTACCAAATTTTTATTCATTGCATAAGAATTTATATTTCATAAAACTGAATATACATTTCGAAAGCGTCAAATATTTCCTTAATTTACACAGGATTTAATACTGCAACAACAAACAAACTGAAAATACATGTCATTAGAATTTGGCTAACCCTAACTCATCAAGAATCCAATATGGATGCCTCTATCCATTCCAGGTCCAACCGCTTCATAAATTCGAGGACAGATGGACAGATAACTTACTATATTATTATGTAGGGGATTCTTGACTTCCAAACGTTTCATATGTAATGTTTTTTCGCAATGTCTACCAAATTTTTATTCATTGCATAAGAATTTATATTTCATAAAACTAAGTATACAGTTCTAAAACGTCAAATATTTCCTTAATTCACACAGGATTTAATACTGCAACAACAAACAAACTGAAAATAACATGTCATTAGAATTTTATCTAATCCTAACTCATCAAGAATCCATATGGATGCCTCTATCCATTCCAGGTCCAACCGTTTCATAAATTCGAGGACAGACGGACAGATAACTTAGGCTATTATTATGTAAGGAATCTTTGACTTCCAAACGTTTCATATGTAATGTTTTTTCGCAATCTCTACCAAATTTTTATTCATTGCATAAGAATTTATATCTCATAAAACTGAGTATACATTTCGAAAGCGTCAAATATTTCCTTAATTTACACAATATTTAATACTGCAACAACAAACAAACTGAAAATAACATGTCATTAGAATTTTATCTAATCCTAACTCATCAAGAATCTAATATGGATGCCTCTATCCATTCCAGGTCCAACTTCATAAATTCGAGGACAGATGGACAGATAATTTAGGCTATTATTATGTAAGGAATTCTTGACTTCCAAACGTTTCATATGTAATGTTTTTTTCTCATTCTCTACCAAATTTTTAGACATTGCATAATAATTTATATTTCATAAAACTGAGTATACATTTCTAAAGCGTCAAATATCTCCATTAATTTACACAGGATTTAATACTGCAACAACAACAAACAAACTGAAAATAACATGTCATTAGAAATTTGCTAACCCTAACTCATCAAGAATCCAATATGGATGAATCTATCCATTCCAGATCTAGCCGCTTCATAAATTCGAGGACAGATGGACAGATAACTTAGGCTATTTTTATGTACCGGATTCTTGACTTCCAAACGTTTCATATGTAATGTTTTTTTCTCATTCTCTACCAAATTTTTAGACATTGCATAATAATTTATATTTCATAAAACTGAGTATACATTTCTAAAGCGTCAAATATTTCCTTAATTTACAGAATATTTAATATTGCAACAACAAACAAACTGAAAATAACATGTCATTAGGATTTTGCTAACCCTAACTCATCAAATATCCAATATGGATGCCTCTATCCATTCCAGGTCCAACCGCTTCATAAATTCGAGGACAGATGGACAAATAACTTAGGCTATTATTATATAGATGATTCTTGACTTCCAAACGTTTCATATGTAATGTTTTTTCGCAATCTCTACCAAATTTTTATTCATTGCATAAGAATTTATATTTCATAAAACTGAGTATACATTTCTAAAGCGTCAAATATTTCCTTAATTTACACAGGATTTAATACTGCAACAACAAACAAACTGAAAATAACATGTCATTAGAATTTTGCTAACCTTAACTCATCAAGAATCCAATATGGATGCCTCTATCCATTCCATGTGCAACCGCTTCATAAATTCGAGGACAGACGGACAGATAACTTAGGCTACTGTATGGAATCCTTGACTTCCAAACGATTCATATGTAATGTTTTTTCGCAATCTCTACCAAATTTTTATTCATTGCATAAGAATTTATATTTCATAAAACTGAATATACATTTCTAAAGCGTGAAATATTTCATTAATTTACACAGGATTTAAAAATCGTTTGCAGTTTGTTGCAAATTTTGGTTTTGCTATAAAGTTTTTATAAAAATATATATGGAATAAAGTTGTTGTTCTAAGAAGACTGGAAAATGTTTCGTTTCTTTTAATTGGATTATTATGCCTGATTAGTGGATAAGAATATAATATAGCTCAAACTAAGTGTATAATTAATTTAATATCGTAGTATTACACGATACTGTAAACAAATTTGTCTATGGCCACAACAAGACACCGACGCCACTTGGCGACAGGCAATAAGGAGGAAAAGACTCATTACATTAGCAGGTGATATTTATTTAAAAATATTAATAAAATATTATGAGACCCATTTGAAAAAAACAAGCTGAAATAATAAAATCTGGATAAAAAAACAGATATAATGAAAGAAAATAAAACATGCAGTTACTTGTCGGTAGTAAATACAAATGTGTTTCAGTAGTGTAGCGGAGTGAGTTTTACTGTTTGACCAACGCACAGCGGATCTGCGCACTAGGGCTTCCTCCTCGCTTCGCCAATGACATCACTCGCTGGTTGTTACGCGCGAAGATCGGACGTATGTCGTTTCGTAGTACTTATAAATAAAAGGTTTTATATTTTTGCATAAATCCTGGAACTCGTCATTTGGAGTCAGATTATATTATCCACTTCTTCACTTCAACAATGGTGACACCGGATTCCACAGGTTGCTCCTCTTCGTGATAAAAGACAATTTTGTTTTCTCCATAATTCACTTTCGATTGACTTTCGAATGGCTGAATCAGCGGCAGTCCGGATACCTGTCTACAACCCCGTAGATCCAGCCCTATGGCTCGCAATGTGTGAATCTACATTTGAACTTGCACACCTAAAGCCATAATGGATGCGAAGACGAAGTTCAATGAGGAATTTGCACATGTGGGGGATTAGAACAACTTAGTGTTTTTCTGATAATTTCAGACTCGTAGATTCCAAAAATGTTCTCAAAAATGTAAAAAACTGGGTCCATCATTTAAAAAATTAATTTTAAAGTTAAGCTAAAGTCACGTGACATCAAAACGCTCCGTGATTGGTTGTGATGTCATCGTTCATGCAGACCAATATTTTTGTATTGCTTTTAAGCGCGCACTATTTTCCGATTTTGTTTTTGCAAGTTCCTGAAATTTTCTAGCTATCAAAATGTATTTTTATTTAAACCTGAAGGTTTATTTTATCGATCTAGATAGCTTAGTTATCTCAATTTGTCATAAATGTCTCTTCTACCTGGATTTACCAAAGAACAATCAAACAACTTCCCGAAAATTGACAGCATGTCAATGTTTTTTTTTCTTGGCAAAAAAACCCAGATTTTATGGGAGCAGAAATATGAGGAATTAAAACCCAAAGGTATGTAAAATCATTTATATTTTTTCCAGTTTTACTTAACATGTATTAATACTTTATTCATGCTAAACACAGCTCTTTTGTTTGTAAACACAAACAAGTCAAATAAATATACATATATCATATACACACACATTTGTAGTAGCATCGTTTTTTATAAATAGAGACGGATGTAATATTAAAATAAAAATTAGAGGAGTTATTTATTGTGAGACCGGTCTCATTAGCCTTCGTGTTGCAAAAAGTAGACCGTAGCACTCCAAAACCAAATCAAAACCAAACCAATTCTTAGATATTTTAAATATGATGAAAAGAAATTTAAAATCTTTAAACGGCTTTACTTAATTATTTATACATATTTAAATAGCAATACAATTTTATTACCTTTAATATTAATGTCAAATTAAAAAATGTATAAAATTTCTCAAATTAAATTTAATTTTTAGAGTAATATCATTATTAAGTATTTTAAAAATATTATACTTTTTTTCAAATTAGTCACCAATTTAATCGAAAAGTATCACTGTGATTTGATACACAAGAAAGAATGCATCTCTGAAGAAAATATTTATAATACCTTGAAAATACATAACCTTCCCCTCCCCCGAGTTATTTATTAGATAATTATATGCTTTAGATATTTTTATGCTTTATAAAACATTTATTGTACTTAAACTATGTGATAATACTCGAAAATTAGCAGTTTTAAAAGTTAAATAGCAGTGGTTAATCAACAATCCTTTTAAAGGTATAGATGTATTTTTATATACTTTAATTGTTCTAAATTAGTAATATTTAAACAAAAGCAAGCATTTACTTACCGAGAAATGGTCTTCACAAACCCATAAAGATGATTTATATGATAATTTGGGGTTTAATTTCTCATTCCTTTTCATCGCAGTTGTCCAGATTTTACGTGTATGTGGGTCTTTCGGGACGCTGAAAAATATCTTCTCATTGCAATTAGTTGTTGTATTTTTACAGAGTGGCACAATACAATATTTAGAGTATGATTTTTTAATGCCAGACATAACAAAAAAATTTCTATTATATGCGATACTTTACACAAAAACAAATTTAAAAGTCGACTTTTAACATGTAAACAGCATAGGCGCTCGGTGTCGACATGAACGATGACGTCACAAACTCGGCGGAGAAAAAGTATCGTTTTTGAGAGACGTTAAAGAGTCCGCTATAAAACCCATTAGAAATCACTCATTAGGCCCCCAGATGAAAGAAAAATAGCTACTGTCCTGCTTACTTTTTTGTCTTCTATCGTTTAAAATCAAAATTAGAAAACGTGAAAATTCCTCATTAAGCATCGAAGCTTTGGGACGAGAATTTTGCTCGAATTGGAATTTTGGTTTAACAGATACATTTCTGTTCACACTTTCTAGAACTTGGCATCTTTTTTCTAGAAATTGAATAAATGTTTGCCAAGTAGGAACTTCAATAGGTTCAATGGAAAGTTCGAATTATTTACGTGTTTCGCGATCAAGTTTTTTTGAACATTATGTTTATTAAGAGAATTTCTGAAAAATTATTGTTTTCGAATTTCAAAGTTTTTAATGCTCTTATATGTTTAAGTAATTTATCGATTAAGTGCCTGAGATCCTTGGCAGATTCGTGAGACATTGTTTCAACATTAACCAATGCGTTTACATGCATGTCAACAATAATTCGTTTGTTTTCGTAACGCTCCGTAAATGCCTTCAGCAGCGTTTCATACGTATCATCTGACGTTTGTAATTGTTTGGCACTACCTTTAAGAGCCGCTTGCAAATAATATAGTTTTTGAGAATCATTCAAGTTATTTTCAGAAATCAAACACATGAATTGTTCTTTAAAAACAAACCATTCTTCGTATTTACCATCAAAACTAGGTAAGGGAATATCTGGTAATTTAATATTAGAATGTTCTTTGACTTTACCGGCATCAACATTAGAAACAGTATTAGAATCAGTCTTTAGAGAATTAATTAATATCTTAATTCTTACCTCTAAATTTTCCAAACGAAAGTAGAGGTCAATCAGCTGTTGATCCTGGTCTTTGAATTCTTCGTCACTAAGAACCTCGTAGTATTTCTCCTTCAGATCATCTAGTTCCGATTTTAAATCCTTTACGGAGTCAAGTTTTGATTTCAGCTCAATTGCATTCATAGTTCTGGTTTCGTCCGAGACATCGGCTTCGTACTTAGTTAATCTTGACTTTAGATTACCTCGCTTTCGATTCAAAATCTTTGTATCCATTTTATTTCGTGGAAAATCCTGCGGCTGAGAAGGACCAATTTTGTGTAAGTGCGCTGGATTTAAGCAATAACGACACGATTGTTTGCAATGCTGTTTTTATTTGTTCCGTCGAACAACATCGTTAGTGGACTGTATATTACAATACAGAGAGGGATTGTGGGAATGCTCGGAAAGCTCTTGGCGGCAGCGCGACCCATTGGTGATCGCCAAAGCGAATTCCCAACAACATTGATAGTGGCAATCTTTGCAAAATTGTTTGCCTGTTTAATGAATTCTTTGGAAAAGCCCATGTTCCGTCTCAGTGGCGCTCTGCCATTATTCTCCCTATTCTGAAGTCTAAGAAACCCAGTACACTGATTAACTTTTACATTAGCTTACCCCTTACTTCGGTTTGGTGTAAAATCTTTGAACGCATTATACTCCACCGTCTCACTCTCTGGGCTACTTGCAACAATGTTTTTCCTCCTGGTCTCGGAGGCTTTCTTCCTAATAGGGATTTCCAAACTGTTCTGGCCAAGCTGAATCTCGATATCTTGGATGCTCGCCTGAACAGGAAATATTTTCTTCTTGAAAACTTAGACACTGAGAAAGTTATGATTCCATTTGGATTGATGGGTTGATCTACAAATAGACATCTATTAGTATTGGAGGGAATACACTATTATGGATTCCTAATTGGTTATATGATAGGCAGGCTAAAGTGAATTGGCGTAATTACATTTCCCCCCCTATAAAATTAAAACTGGCATCCCCCAGGGTAGCTTACTGTCATCGTGTCTTCTTTTCTGTATACATGCAGGATATCTTTGAACCGACCCCGGCTCAGGTTACTATTTTGACGTACGCTGATGCCATTCTAGTACATGCTATTGGTTATAACCCCAAAAGGACGTGCAAGTAATAACAAATCGCTCTTGATAACATCCTGAAGTGGTGTGATTATTGGAGGCTTTCTATCTCACCCACGAAGTGTGCTGCCATTAATTTTTCTAGGGGCAGATTTCCTTGCCCTGAGTGTCGTATTGTTAGTTACACTATCCCGTGGAGTAAGAATATCAAGGTTTTGGGCTGCTTTTTAACCTTTAATATATCTTTGGCATCTCAGATGCATTATCTACGGGAGAAAACCCACCGTCGGTTAAATATGCTAAAATGTTTGGTTATAAAACTCGTGGAGCTATGAGTCGGAACCTTATCACAATTGTTAATGCTGTGATACGTAGTGTTTTTGACTACTGTTGCTTCATAAATACCCAGACTTCGAAGAAAGATGCAAACTCCATGGAAACTTTTACTCCATTGGCCTCCATCTAGCCACTGGTCTGCCCCAGTGGACTCCTATTCCTGTGCTACGGTCTGAAGTCCACCAAAATAGCATTATGTGCCGTATTCGTTATCTCACTAAATGCTTTTTTCTCAAACAACTGGCGCTACGTACAAAATTTCTGTTAAATGATAACCTCCATAAGAGCACCTTATGAAAAGTATCCAATAACCCAAAAGCTCTGGAAGACATGAACGAGACCCTGGAAGAGTATCACCTGAGGTCAACCTACTTCTTGGACCCAGCAGGAACCTTTGTTGTATTTAAATGGAGATTATTACCGAGGACCTTGCTTTTCAAAACAAAAATCTCTCAAATGCAACTGTCGCTGACTTATGGACGGAGTTTATGAATAATTTTCAGCCTGAGTGCATTTTAATTGCTACTAACACCAAGGATGAGGATAAAGTGGCCATCGTGGCCTACAATTACTCATTTAACTGTGGCAGAGCCATGCTACCCCACCAAATAAATTCGAGTTTTACCCTGGAGGGCCCTTGCCATCATTCTGGCTCTCGACATATTCTGCCAGCAGAGTGATCCTTTGTTAATTATATCTGATAATCTTTCCGTCCTCTTGGCTCATCAATCTGCTCACCCAAAGTCTCCTGCGGTCATCCTTCCACTGCAAAGTAAAATTAGCCAAGTAATTGGGAAAATCAAATCTATTAGATTGGTCTGAGCCCCTGGGCATCGTGGTATTAATCCAATGAGAAGGCTGATGAGTTGTGCAAACAAGGCGCTTATAGTACTGAACATCTTACTGTAGTAAGCCCAGAAGACTCTATCAGTAGGATTAAAAATAATATGTACACAGCGAGTGAGCATGAGTGAGACAGGAGTATCTACCGCCAGAGATATGGAGCGATTGATCTCCTGAATTAAATGCACCGTAAATGGATATTCTACCCCAGATTGATGTCTTGGTGGCTCGTTGGCGTACCAAAACAACACAATGCAATTACATATGGCACAAGTTGAATATGGCTCGTTATCCCCTTGTACGATCATTGCACGGAAAACGACACTCCAGATCACATCTTACTTTACTATGTCAAGTTCCAGGCGCAGCGTAGTATCTTATTTAACACACTCAACATATGTGGTAATCCATCATATGACTGTGTGATCAATTCAGCCACAAGTTCGTGGCGTGGGCTGGTTGCCCTGGTGTGTTTTACTTTTCGCTCCCTTGGGTAGGGGTAATTTGTCTGTTTTGTGTTTGCTTTTGTCCCCGTGGTGTTTGGTTTTTTGTTTGACGGGTTTTTCCTTCTTTCGTGTTGTTATCTCCATTGAATGAATCCCGTATGGGGTTTATCGTCTTTTTGGGTTTAATATCTGATATCTGCGTTTGTTTTTATCATGCTAGAGTTTAGACTGTTTCGCTTTGTACTTCTTCCTCTCTGGTTATGTCTGTAGAGATAAAGCCGGCCCCATGGCTGTAGCATATATCTCACAAATAGTTCTAATAATAATAATAATAATAATACTATACACGGAAAAATGTGTTTATTTACGTAGTATGTGAATCAAATATACAAGTCAGACCAATATATACTAACCAATTGTAAATGGCAAATAAATTAAACCTTGTTAATCTCTATTTATATCCTATTGAATAAAAATAACATTATTTATCAAGGCCGTAAGCAAGGGGATTTGGGGGACCAGTCCTTCCCCGAAATTCTAGAAGACTTTTTCACCAAAAGAAAGTATTCCACGTGTGTGTAATTTGCCTATCTGTATAAGAACATTAAAAAAAAAAACATGTTTCGTCTATAAAAAGTTTTGTTAGTCCGCTGTCCAAAAATTTAACATTTTCTCTATAGTCTGTTATATTTTGCCTTTTCTCGTTAGAAAGATAACAATATCATTACATCTTTTTAATTATTTTAGTTAAAAATGGATAACTGTCGTACCTCATCCATGCCTTAATACCTAAATTTAGTTTTACTGAATTATCATTCACAAATAACGATATCTTTCCTCTTTGGTTCAACCTGGAAATCAATTTCTGGCTACGGTCCTGCTATTTATCCATACAGATTAATATTATTTATGCTTCATATTTTTTTTTTTTTTTTTGCTTTTACGCTTACTGTTTTAAATTTATATATTTTTTTAAATAATACTTTAAGTTCCGTTGAATGGCAGAATATTTAAGAAGGCTATGGTATAGTTTATGTATAGTTTAATGCCCACCTTAGCTACAGCCATCCCTTTAACGAAAAAGCTTATCCACTAAAGGGGTCAATGTAAGGCGTGGGTTACACGATCTCAGCTAGTCGAAATAGTAGAATTGATAATCTCACTCAATCACACATTTTAACTATTATAATGCTTACTTTTAATATTTTAGGTAATCTATTATTATAAAAGTTTAGTTTCCTTCAGTGTATCGAGAAGTTATTTTTAAACTCAATTCCATACCAGATACTACGTTTTTTACATTAACTCAAAATTTTAAAAGGGATCTTACAACTACAAAACGATTAATTTAAAACCTATTTTATTAGAAAATTGTCAGAACTAAATAAATACTCGGAAGCAGTGGCGTACGCAGAATTTTTTCAATGTGACGGGGGGGGGGGGTTCATAATTTTCTGGAACTACTAAAAGAAATTCGAGTATGTAATAAAGCACCATAATTTTCCTAATTTAGACAGCTAAACAATTTTGACTTTTTATTTAAACAACATTGTTTAGTTAAATTTTGGTTTGATTTTTTAAGTTTAAGAACATAATTATTTTTTATAATAAGAGGTAAAATATTTTATTTTTATTAAAAAGTAGGAATCAATCAAGCCAGAAAAAAGTACTAACATCATGTAATAAGGCATCATGTACATGCATAATGTAACATCTACCAAAATAATAACCGTATAAATGTGAATATTCTGTAGAAAACCAATGAATTTGACCAAAAATAAGAAAAAATAACTTATTAACTAATAGGGAATTAAACCAGTGTACAAACACGATAAAAATTCATTGATTTATACAGTAATATCCAAACGAAGAGTTTTTTTTTTCACGTTCGGTTAAAATGACTTCTACAGCTGTGGTCTGCGAATCTTCTAAGAGCGTCAATCCATTCATTCTATTATTACCTGTTGAATTGTGTAAATAAGTCTTTAAATGGCATTAAGTTGAAAAGGATCTTCCTTTTGCACTCGTTGAAACAGGTAGAACGACTAATATTTTTAGGAGTTTGAAAATGTTTGGTGTTTCATCTTTATTGCACATTCCAAGAACACCCGCCGCAGTTTTGGAACACTACCTCCATCTTCACTAATCCTTTTTAATCTTTTATACCAGAGTTTTAGTTCAGCCTTAAGGCTTTCTTTAGAGGTATCTAAATCCTGAGAGTAAAATTCCATTAGTGCTTCAAAAGCCTTTTTGTTTGAAGGTTGACAAATGAAAGGATCGGCAGGAAGAAGGCACTGAAATCCTTTCAAAATATCACGATGCGATACAAATCTTAAGTCTAGTAATGTTATAAAATTTTCTATAAATGGAATAAAACACTAACTCTGAAATATGTTTCGGGTGTCTATGAGGAAAAATTAGAGCGATTTTTTGTCTTCCCGTTATTTTAGGGATTTTTATGGAGGAAGAAGAAGATACAATGCTTATTAGCAAAAGAGAAGAAGAGCTAAATATTTCAGAGAATGTTTCAGTGGCATTTTCACGCATTAATTTTAGTTCATTAACAACATCTTCTGCAAGACTCACTGCCTCTATCAAATCTATGCTTGTTTTTTGTAGGTATCTACAAAGAAGGACTGTTATGGTGAAAACTTTGTAAATGCACAAAAGAGGTATTACGAACTGGCAATTAGATACTGTTCGCAGTAAAGGATTAGCTTGATTAGCTGATTCCAAATCCTTCTATTCTCATATTTTCTGAAGAGTTTCAATGATAGGCTCGAAAAGTTTCACCACAGCTGTTACTGAGTCGTATCTTTCCATCCAACGGGTTGCACATAGCTGTTTAATTTTCTCCCTCTTAGAGTTGGTTTCCATGTCCTCTATTGCTGAAGATAGGACATCTTGTCTTTTTGATGTATTTAGAAAGTCATATAATATTTTAATTGTTCATAAGTCATTTCTAATGCCAGTTATTTAGCGTGCATTTGATACTGCCAAATTGAGGCTATGAGCAGACCAATGTGCATAGAGTGCTGATGGGACAATACTTCTTACGTGGGCTTGTACACCATTAATTTTATTACTCTTTGATACAACACCATCGTAGCCCTGTCCCGTAACTTTTTTATATCAACTTCCATAGGCTGTAATTGATCTAATATTGTTGTTGCTATTGCTTTTTCAGTTAAGTCATGCACTCGAATGAATTGCAAAAACTGTTCGGTGATGTTAAAATTTTCTTTATAGACATATCGAACGATAATGATATTTGCTCTATATCTGCAATATCAGTTGTTTCATCTGCAAGTATGGAAAAACAAGTTGAATCATTAATCTTGCTGATTAGTTTTTGCAGGATTAAAATATTACAAACCTCAATAACTTCGTTCTGATATCGAGTGCAAGTGTACTGAGCATTTTTGCTGCTTGACTCTAAAATGTTCTTAAGTGTCGAATCGTTCTTACTCCGGAAACGAAGCAATGCCCGAAAGTTTTCGTCGTTCTCTTCACCTGGTTGTTCAGCAATTCTTACCTATTCCTTATTTCCTCTTTGAGCGAGACCTTGATTTCCAGAAAATAGGATGGTTTCAGTGATTGGAGTAATGTTTTTTTCTATATTCTACTTTTCTTCTGCTTGCTACTCTATCAATTGTTCATCCACAGGTTTCATCTTTCCAAGTAAAATATTGTTTAATTGAAGCAGTTTCTATCGCTTTTTTGTGATAAAGATATTTATTCGTGTTAAGAAATACAGCGCTCTACTGCTTTTTTCCAAGTAGACCTCACATTTTACAGCTAATGCTCGATCAGATGGCCCCCGGTATTTATAGAAACTGGAATACAAGAAAGTACTAGGTACAACTTCGCCAGAAAGTCGCTAACCCATTTTGCGATAAATCGCAAAGTCCATTCCACCAATATGTACGAGCCAAATTTCAAATACTTTTCCTTTTCAGGAAAAACAATGCAACTGCGAAATTCGTAACAATATCGTTTAATGTCCAGTTTCTATCACTTTTGTGATAAAGATATTTCTTCGTGTTCAGAAAATACTGCTTTTTTCCAGTAGTCACATTTTACGTTCACAGTTTAAAGTTGCCAGAACATCACTCTGGCCGAAAGTACACTTTGCAAAAATCCACTAATCTGAATATGCGCCATTTAGATAAAGCTGTACCGAAATTTCAATTTTCTTTTTCCTTTTTCAAAAAACATGCAATTTTAATATTTTTAGTATATCCAGTTTTTTCTCGTTCTATCTTCTAATAAAAGTCCAATGTCATATGAGTGTAAATAACACTTTGAGAGTCACTTTCGCATTCATCAGATTTTGTTATGCTAGAAACATTTTCTCAACGGAAGTATCACATTTCTGTCCACAGAAAAACTGACTGGTATTAGATGCTGTCACCTCACTAATTTCAATCGTGATTTTTTCTAAAAATAATTAAAAATTGTTAAATTCTTGCGTTTTGACATCCTAAAGATCCATAACAGCAAACTTGACAACACGACAACAACACGAGCTCCGAGCTCCGAATGACAAGCCGCAGAGATATCTCTTAGCCTAACTATCTCCACTGTACTCCGCTCCCCCTTTTATATATTTTTTCACTGTATCTCCGAAATTCTCTAATGAGGAATTTTCACGTTTTCTAATTTTGATTTTAAACGATAGAAGACAAAAAAGTAAGCAGGACAGTAGCTATTTTTCTTTCATTTGGGGGCCTAATGAGTGATTTCTAATGGGTTTTATAGCGGACTCTTTAACGTCTCTCAAAAACGCTACTTTATCTCCGCCGAGTTTGTGACGTCATCGTTCATGTAAACATCGAGCTCCTATGCTGTTTACATGTTAAAAGGCGACTTTTAAATTTGTTTTTTGTGTAAAGTATCGCATATAATAGCATTTTTTTGTTATGTCTGGCATTAAAAAATCATACTCTAAATATTGTATTGTGCCACTCTGTAAAAATACAACAACTAATTGCAATGAGAAGATATTTTTCAGTGTCCCAAAAGACCCACATACACGTAAAATCTGGACAACTAAGATGAAAAGGGATGAGAAATTAAACCTCAAATTATCATATAAATCATCTCTATGGGTTTGTGAAGACCATTTTTCGGTAAATAAATGCTTGCATTTGTTTAAATATTACTATTTTAGAACAATTAAAGTATATAAAATACATCTATACCTTTAAAAGGATTGTTGATTAACCACTGCTATTTAACTTTTAAAACTGCTAATTTTCGAGTATTATCACAGAGTTCAAGTACAATAAATATTTTATAAAGCATATAAATATCGAAAAACATATAAATATCTAAAGCATATAATTATCTAATAAATAACTCGGGGGAGGGGAAAGTTATGTATTTTCAAGGTATTATAAATATTTTCTTCAGAGATGAATACTTTCTTATGTATCAAATGTAACAGTGATATTTTTCGATTAAATTGGTGACTAATTTGAAAAAAAAAGTATAATATTTTTAAAATACTTAATAATTATATTACTTTAAAAATTAAATTTAATTTGAGAAATTTTATACATTTTTTAATTTGACATTAATATTAAAGGCAATAAAATTGTATTGCTATTTAAAAATGTATAAATAATTAAGTAAAGCCATTTAAAGATTTTAAATTTCTTTTCATCATATTTAAAATATCTAAGAATTGATTTTGTTTTGGAATGCTACGGTCTACTTTTTGCAACACGAAGGCTAATGAGACCGGTCTCACAAAAAATACCTCCTCTAATTTTTATTTTAATATTACATCCGTCTCTATTTATAAAAAACGATGCAACTACAAATGTGTATGTATATGATATATGTATATTTATTTGACTTGTTTGTGTTTACAAACAAAAGAGCTGTGTTTAGCATGAATAAAGTATTAATACATGTTAAGTAAAATTGGAAAAAAAATATAAATGATTTTACACACCTTTGGGTTTTAATTCCTCGTATTTCTGCTCCCATAAAATCCGGGTTTTTTGCCAAGAAAGAAAACATTGACATGCTGTCAATTTTCGGGAGGTTGTCTGATTGGTAAATCCAGGTAGAAGAGACATTTATGACAAATTGAGATAACTAAGCTATCTAGATCGATAAAATAAACCTTCAGGTTTAAATAAAAATAAATTTTGATAGCTAGAAAATTTCAGGAACTTGCAAAAACAAAATCGGAAAATAGTGCGCGCTTAAAAGCAATACAAAAATATTGGTCTGCATGAACGATGACATCACAACCAATCACGGAGCTTTTTGATGTCACGTGATTTTCGCTTAACTTTAAAATTAATTTTTTAAATGATGGACCCAGTTTTTTACATTTTTGAGAACATTTTTGGAATCTACGAGTCTGAAATTACCAGAAAAACACTAAGTTGTTCGAATCCCCCACATGTGCAAATTCCTCATTGTCTTAAAGACGACAGAACGTCTAGGATTCCAGAATCATCGCATAAAGACCTCTCGAATCCCAGCCAGTCTCGAAAACTATTGCGACTGGCGGAACAGAAAGGAACTAGCGATCGGGGCTCGCCGTAATAGTATCATGTGAATTTGGTTTCAAAAGTACAACCCTATTATAGTAATGCAGTAGGTCCCGGTCTCATTAACCCTCGTGTTGCAAAAAGTAGACCGTAGCGCTCCAAGCCAAACCAAACCAAACCTGAGAAATACTGTGAGAAAAAAAGTAGGGATAAGGCATTGAATACTAGACGCTTCTAAGAACGGTCGGATACCTTCATGTTTTGTGTGGTAATATTTTTAACTCTTTGAATAGGTTAGCGAAACAAATTTCAGTGAAAGATAAAAGCCTGAAATCAGAAAGTAGAGAAAGAATTGACTCAGTGTCTCTTGTCCGTACACATATTTATCTATTTTTAAACGTGTGTGTGACATGAACAGGTGCATGATGAAAACGTGCGATTGTATTTTAAGACTCCCCCCTTTCATTATTTCTTAAACTGGGATACCCAGGAAGATTTTTGTCAGAAGAAGAAAATATATGTTCAACTTTGGAGTGTGCAAATTCTAAAAAATAATAGCCCACATAATTTCAACTAAAATTCTTTTTTTTTTTGCATTTTGTCTGACCTCAGGGGGGTTAAAACCCCTAACCCCCCCCCCCCAGCGTACGCCTCTGGTCAATGTTGCGGCTCCTGATATTGTGTAAAACTCATATAGAGCAATTTGTCGCAACGTCACGAACTACTATAATGCCCTTCCTATTCATTTTCAAGTTTACAACAGCTAATAGACAAACAATAAACTGCCTTTCCGTTTGAAAATAAAACCAGAATTGTCATAAATTGAGATTTGCCCTACTGCGTGAAATCGCCTTATTGTTACTTTGGATATTTCAGAGATAAATCATAATATAAAAGAATCACCTATATCACCAATGTAACAGTACAAAAATACTTTTAACAACTGTCACGAGATGACGCTACTTTATTTAGATTTTGGAGTACCATACAGCCCCAGAGTGCCATTTTTATGCATTCAGCTTATGTTCTTTTATCTTTTTTTCTCCGATAAACGAAGATTGAGGAAAAACTCTGGATGTGAGTCATATTTTCTTCCTTCATTAAATCGACTTATTAAATAATTTAAGTTAAGATATTAACAGAAAAGAAGATAAAAGATAAAAAAAGATGTCCCGGCAAGACTCATTGCCTTTTCAATCATCAAATATTATGAACTTTTATTTTTGCACATGAACTGATCAAAGACTCTTAATATCTGAATTTAATTATCTTTTTTCTTCTTTTCTGTTAAGGGACTACTTAAGAATTGGGTACCTCCTGCTATTTTTGGCCATTTTTTTTGGTGCTAATCGCGCCAACTCCTTCGAGCGGAGTTACCGGAAGGCTGACGTTTTGAACGGCAACGGATTTTCGGCGCGACTAAATTAACTGACTTATTTTATTGTGAAATAATATACTAATTTTGCAATTAATGGCAAAAATGTTGAAAATTGCGTAAAATGATATTTATATTAATACAAATTTTGTTTATTCATGTTATTTTTTTAATATTAATTGGTTGTTAATTTTAAACCATTAAAAATTGATTATTTTTGTTTTTTAACATTCTTAAAATATTTCCTGATTTTAAGCACACAAAACAATTAAAAATAGATAAATTAGAAATAAAAAAATAAAACATACGCAAAGATTTTTTTTAATTTTCAAACAATATTAAAAGGTTAGTACCTTTTAATTTTTGAAATAAATTTTTGATTTATCAAAAGTTTTTTAACCAAGGGGGGCTCTACCCCCCTTGACCTCCCGTAAATGTTATTAATATAAAAATTTATTAAAAATGTAATAAATTAATTTTTTATTATTATTTTTTTAATATTCTTAAAATATTTCCTTATTTTAAACACACAAAATAATTAAAAATTTCATTTTAAAAGATAAACCAGAAATAAAAAATAAATAAAACATCCGCAGAGATTTACTTTTAATTTTCAAAGAACATTAAAAGGTTAGTACTTTCTAATTTTTTAAATAAATTTTTGAGTTATCAAAAACTTTTTTAACCAAGGGGGGCTCTGCCCCCCTTGACCCCCTGTAAATGTTATTACAAATAGTATAAAAATTTATTAAAAATGTAATATTTTTTATATACATATGAAAAATAAAATAAATATACACCAACTGCATCTAAAAAATATTGCTTAAATCCGCCACCGTTCAAAACACACATAAAAACCTTCCTTCACTCCACACGAAAGAGTTTACAATTAAAGTAACATGAAATATCACTTGAAATTAAAAAACATAAGCACTTACTTTTTAGGCGTTGGATGCACTTCCATCGGGTCGATCTTTACGTTAGATCAGATTCATATTCTTACACACCGAACATTTATATTTATTATTGATAAGCCCCTCATTCACACACACACAAAAACCAAACAGAAGTGCATCAAACAATATCCTCAGGCGAAAATGGCAGAAAACGAGTATAACCAGTTTGAATATTGCGTTAAAAGTGCCGTTAACCGCTAAACCAATAGAAATTAGGCGCATTTAAACAAAGAACCAATAGAAATTATGCGCATTGAAACGTAACGAAAGGGTTACATAAAAAGAACGGCCTCTAAATTGTACATAAGCGAAAAAATATCACGGCGAGGAGAGGAGAAAGCAGTCTGGGTTACCAGATTTGGCTCTTTATCGCCACCAGATTTGGCGCCTATCAGCGTGTACCCAATTCTTAAGTGAACCCATCTTGCCCACTTGAGTTTTACGAACCTGCCTACGTCTATAGGAAAAAATATCAAATTAGTAAATTAAAACTCTGTGGCACAATATCTGCTTATCACCTGCAAGATACGTGCAACCAACGTACAGTTAGTCATTTTCTATTGTAGAATTTCTTGTATAGTAAATTAGATATTCTATGCAACAATTTTTCACCTGCAAACACTTCTGCAATTTTGCTGAAAAACTTAATTTTCTTTTTCTTCTTTTACTCCTATGCAGACTTTCATTACGAAGGATTCCAGGTATTTTAGGTTTACTAGATATCCGAATAAATTAATCCATGATTGCAAATGGTGATATTGTATCCGAAAAAATGTCTAAAGAAATTCTTAATAAGGTATGAAGTATAAAAATTTAGTATAATGCAATCAACAACGTTTGATTTGACATAATAATAGGGTACCCCCGCCAACTTGGCAATAATGGTTTGAGTATGGTCGCCTAACATTTTCTCCTGATCTTACCGTGTACAAACAGTCTGTATCTATATTATAATTTATATGTTATTGGCATCCAACTCTCCTTGTGTCACTCTTTTCTTGTATATTAAAAGTGCGCAATACTTAAAAAATTTATATATAATAAACCATTAATGGTTCACTAGGGCTGATTTTTAATAATTTGGAGCTCTTACGTTTGTAAACTGTTAAGGGATTAATTGCCCATAAATATAAATGTCCGGATTTCAAGTTGTTTTCTTTAATTAAGTAAGAATATATACTAAAGAATATATAATAAAAACTAACATTTTTCCATTTTTTTTATCTGCCTCATAAGTTACTTTACAATTTTGGAAAATTAAAAATTTTACTGATCCCATCATATAACGGGCTATATGCTAGTTAAATAATATAATCCCATGTGAAATAAGAAAAAATCTCGTGTAACCATTTTTTCTCTTGTAATCTCGTATAATAATTTCAAATCCCGATTCTTAGGTTTAGTGTTAACTGAATAGTGATGCATTGAAGAAATCAGAAGACTAAAACCAACAGCTTGGCTCGAATCATCTGGTAAAACTAAAATTAATTTATTTAATTTAATTAATCCCCTATATAATAATACCCTAAGTTATCTGTCCGTCTGTCCTTGAATTTATGAAACGGTTGGACTTGGAATGGATAGAGGCATCCATATTAAATTTTTGATGTGTTAGGGTTAGCAAAATTCAAACGAAGTTCGAAAAGTTTCGAAATTCACCCCTCCCCCCTTTTCGAGTTTTTAATGCCTTTATTTCAAGCTCTATTGTCTCGGGTTAAGAGCAGGAGATTCAATTTATCACATAATAAATAGGTGAAAATAAAATTTTTAGCGTTATAACGTCATTCCTTTAACCATCTCATTTAATCATTTCTTATTTTAAATTATCTAAATATCGTCTGCATTATTTTCATACGTTTTATCACTGAACTTAAATATTACGTAAATAATTTTCTTTTATATTTGACTTAAATAATGGATTACGTACATATGGGATACTTTTAAATTTAATAATCGATTATTTTTTGTTAGACTGAAAGTTTTATCACCGGTATTAACAACAAAGTCTAGGAGTCTATTTTGTGGACTAATAAATATCTAGCGTTTAAGTTATATATCTTTGAAAATTAAGAAGTTTGTTCGTTTGTGTGTTTGTTTTTTAAACATAACCACACGGTTTGCAATCGATTCGCTGAATTTTGGACATTATTCATTATACCGCCAAATAATCACTACCAATAATAAAATCTCTGCTGTCATCCTATCACGTAATATACCAAGATAAATTAAAGTTGGCTACTATCATGCGGTCAGTAAAGATAAATAAATTATTGAGCATGTACTAGATAATTCTCATCAAAAATATATACCATTTTTTTACCTACCTTACAGGGTACTTTACAATTCTAGAAAATTAAAAATATTACTAATACCTTCATATGACAGGCTATATGCTAGTGATTTAATATTTGAAAAACTGTGTTAACATCAAGTGTCATCTACTACAAGTTTAAAAAAATGTGTTCGAACTTGAGTGGATCAATAAAAAGAATTTTATTAATGATTGAAAATTTGAACAAGATATATACACTGTCTGCCAATAAGTATTTGGACACCTGTGATAGAAAAGAAAAACTAACTTCATTCAAAATCAATAGTTGATAGAGCCTCCACGAGAGGCAATTACAGCGTGAACTCTCCGGGGTATACTTTCCGCAAGTTTTTCTATTACAGCTAGTGGTATTGTCCTCCACTCGGCTTGGAGTAGACATACAAGTTCCTTCACCGATTTTGGACGGGTAGTACACCCCTTAATTCTGCAACACAACTCGTCCCAGAGGTTCTCAAAAAGGTTCAGGTCTGGGCTCTGGGAATACCAGTCCATTCAATGACCTCCATTGGCACCATAACAAGCCTTGGTTAACCTCGAAACGTGAGAAGTGGCATTGTCCTGAAAGTAACAGGGCATAAAACTGCCACAACGTAGGAAGCACATTGTCATTTAAAATAATGCAGTAGACATCGGCGTTGAGATTACTATGAATGGGGACCAAGGATCCCAGTCCATAATTCCACCTCCGCCGAACTTGACTTTTGGCACAATGCATTCTGGTAGGAGACGTTCTCCAGGCAGACGCCAGACCCAGACCCTTCCATCTGAACGGTAAATGGTGTAACTTGATTCGTCTCTCCAAAGAACCCGTTTCCATTGATCTACGGTCCCATTTCGATGTGCTTTGCACCATATTAACCGAGCAGCGCGGTTGGACTTTGTGATCAAAGGCTTATGGGCAGCAGCACGACCATGGAAACCAAATAGATGTGCTTCCTTACGGATGGTATTCATTGAAACAATACTCCCGGATGCCTGTTGAAACTCCTCGCGGATGAGAGCCATCTGTTGGGTGCGGTTCTTCCGAATTTCTCCGGACAGCACTCGTCGGTCTCTATCTCCAAGTTTCGTTATTCTGCCTACTGGGGACACATTCCGACAATCACCGCTCACCTTCCACTTCTTAATCACATAGGCCACTGTCGATTTTGGGTACTTCAGATCGCTAGATATGTCCCTTAAGGATCGGCAACATTTGTGATACTCAATAATTATATCTTTCTCGAAATCAGAGAGCTCCGAACTGAACGGCATCTAGCATGCGACTGATGCCTATGCTGTTTCCTACACGATGTATACCGGCGGAGGCCGTGACGTACCTCAGGACCGCAGATATCTTCATTTGCATAGGTGTCCAAATACTTATTGGTAGACAGTATATATATAGGAAAAGTGTAAATTAATAGTAAGAATTGAAAAATGTTAGTTTGACATGCTTAGACGTTAATCGCCAAGTTCTCAAGGTACCTGTTTCGATTTCAAACCTATTTCACGTAGACTGTTCGTTTACAGAGTCGGCTTCAAATTTCGTATAGTATTCCTAGAAACTTAAGTTATGTAAAGAATGACTGTTAGAAGATATGAACATTTCATATTTGTTAAATTTAAATTTCCTGATCAAAACAGAAATTAGTTTAAATTTTACAGCAAATACTTAAGGAGGCACATTTAACCCTGCTTGGGGACAGATGCGATATTTACGCTCCGGATTTTGTCACCAAATTTGGCGGCTTTTTCAAGCGTTTTTCCGGGTGATGACTGTTTAGCTTTTACTATCCTGACATTGGATCTTTGTAGTGGTAACCCTGGTTTTAATGTTTATTAAAATGTGTGTATGTTTTATGTATTTATAGTTATTGTAATGTATTTGGTTTCTTAAAAGCCATGTGGTGCCATCCAAGTTTTATTCTTGGTAATCTTTCAGAAAATGCGATTTTTTTTTTCGACTTTCAAAAATGGGTTTTTTTTCCCCAAGATCGCCAAGTAAGAAGCATGGCGACCGGAAGAGCGTACATATCGCATCAGTTTCAACGTTTGCATTTTGTATAAATAGTTCCTTAGTTGCTTGATAATAAAATTCTAATTAATTATTTTATAGTTTAAAAATATAGACTTCACGAAGTATACTTAAATATCAACTACACTTATAAAATTGTTTTTTACTGTATTATAGTTGTATCCTACATATGATAAATGTTTCATAGTTTGGTAAATATTAATAAATTAGTTATATAACGTGTTTTCTTTGGTAGAAGAATCAAAATTTAGGGAACAAGTTGACTTCTTAGAGAGGTTTAAAAACAACCTCGAAAGTTCCACTAAGTAATGTTATTTTCAGCTTATACATGGCATTTTAAGAAATATCCGGTGGGAAATCTTAATTTTGTTATCTAAAGTAAATAGTAAACTAGATATAGTAATACTAACATAAGTTGGTAATGTGAAAGTGAGGACATTCTTCTTCATCTTCAGTGGCATGATAGTCCAGGATGGTCCCCCGGCCTTCTCAATAAGCTTTATCCAAAACATCCTTCTGGAGGCCAAATTCTTCCATATTTTTACTTTAAGTACCTGAAGGTCTCTTTCGAGGCAGTCTGTCCATCTCTGGATGGGTGTTTCTCGTCTTCGCGTTATTGTAGGTTTTACATCGAAGACCCTTTTTGCTGTTCGTCATTGTCCATTTTGATTAGATGGCCTGCCCACCTTATTCTTTGCAATTTGAAGAAATTTATTATGTGAGGTTCATTACATAAATTATATAGTTCTAAACTTGATCTCTTGAGCCATATATTATTTTTTTGTATTCTTCCAAATATACTTCTAAAGATTTTTCTTTCAAAGATCGCCAGTATCTTTTCATCTGTCAAAGTTGTTGCACAGGTTCCACATGCATAAGTTAAAACTGATCTTAATTAGACATTTGTAAAGAAAAATTTTTGTTTTCCTTTTTATTAATTTTGATTTTATATATTTTCGTAGGCCATAAAAACATTCATTTGCCAAAGTTATGACATTAATAAGCTCGAAAAATCACAGACTGTATAGTAAATTCTTTAAAAACAAGTAAAATATATTAAGTTATATCACGAGTTCTCAGAATAAGGTGCAAGAATTTACGACTATCACCAAAGGTTTGCCATGTTCTCCTAAACTTTAATGTAACCTTCATTTAATCCACCACGGCTTTCTCGGCAACATGTTAGAGTAATATAATCGTTGACCAGTACCATCGTTTTAACATATTACACTCATGTCCATAAATTAAGGATAATTCAGAATCACACAGAAATTGAGCTCTAAAATAAAACTTTCACCTGTAGAATTATCACACACATCTTGAAGAAGAATATGCAAATTGCAGGAAACCACCAGATGGCGCGGATAGTACGTCACAATGACGAGAGTGTATGAAAGGGGTATATAAGGAATGGTAGCAAAGAAGTAAAATTGTTCACAAGCGCTTTAAAAGCCTTTTAGTGCAATAACCGCATAGTTATGGCACAAAGGAAGCATTTGGATGATTTTTTTACGTGGTAGAATTATCGGACGACTGGAATGTGGACGTACCCAGCTGGAAGTATCCGAGGAACTTGGAATCGCCCAGAGTGTCATCTCCAGGCTTTGGCAACGATTCAAACATGATGGTAATGTGAGTAGATGTTACAGCACAGGTCGCCCCCGAGTTACTACGCCGAATGATGACCGGTATTTGTCAGTTACTGCCAAAAGAAACAGACGGAGCACAGCATCAGACCTGTCTCGTCAGCTCTCTTCAGCTACCGGTACGACAGTTTCAAGGCAGACCGTGTACAGACGCTTAGGGAACATTGGTCTATATGCTCGTAGGCCTGTCAGATGTGTTCCCCTTACCGCAACTCACTGTTGCCTGCGATTATGCTGGGCTAGAGAGCATGCATTGTGGACACCGCAACAGTGGTCTTGTGTGATGTTTTCCGACGAGTCCAGGTTCAGTTTACATTCTGATTCTCGCCGGACTTTCATATGGAGAGCGCCAGGTACCCGTTACCCCCAAGAGAACACCATTGAACGACACCGTTACGGTGGTGCAGGATGGCTCGTTTGGGGAGGAATTATTCTTGGTTCCAGAACTGACTTGCATGTTCAGAGTGTAACGATGACAGGCCACATCTATCGGGATGTCATTCTGGAACAACATGTACGTTTGTTTCGGGGCGCCATGGGTCCTGAATTTCTGTATATGGATGACAACGCCCGACCTCACCGTGCAAACATTGTAGACGAATGCCTTCAATCGGAGGATATCACCCGTATGGATTGGCCAGCATACTCACCGGACTTGAATCCAATAGAGCATGTGTGGGACATGCTTGGCCGACGAATTGCAGCCCGTCAACCCCCTCCCAACTGTCTATCGGAACTTCGGAGGGCATTGCTTGATGAGTGGTGTAATTTTCCCCAAGATCAGATTGATAATCTGATACTCAGCATGCGTAGGCTTTGTAACGCTTGTATTGCATCGTCCGAGAGACATACTCCGTATTAACCATCATACTAACCATGTTATACTGTTTTCTGTAAATAGGTTCTTTTTTGAAATTTGCTCCAGGGAGTAAAAATCGCAATTTTTATTAATTATGTCAAACATATAGCATCTTTTTTGCTCTTTACCTTTTGTTTAATAAATAGACTTTACAAATAAGTCAAAGTTGTTTTGCTTTTGTCTCTTTCATTGCCTGAACTTCATTATCCTTAATTTATGGACATGAGTGTATATTGAAAGCCAGAAATAACTCGGAGAAAAGTGTTCCAATGGAATGTAAAAGATAGACACTGAAAGAGGATGTTTTAGCGAGATCGTGTGAAATTAGGTTTCGCCAAGCTATTCTGACAGAAGGGGTAGTGAGAAAATGGTAACGTTTAAATAAACAATTTCTCAGGAATGCATGTAATATTTGGTCATAACTAGCAACCATTTTCGGTTTGGCAACATTTTGGTCGTCAACAGCAAATCGTGGCAAAAAGGATACAATAATAATAGATATTCAAATTTGGAATATCTTTAATTAAAGCAAAGTTAATGCTACTGCTATGGTTAGTGTAGTGTGTGGGTTCGCAAAATCAGAATTATCAAAATTGTTAACAGTTTGACTGTAAGAATTATTAAAAGTGCAATGCCTGTTCGGGGATGGGAAGTAGTAGCGTGCGATCATTTTTAAATTCTTTATTGAACTAAAAAAAAATTTTGCGGCAAGTGCGTCCTCTAGTGGAGAGCGAAGAAGTTTTATAACCTTTATCCGTGAACATGCCGCCCACCTTGAAATAACATTCCAACATACATGAATAAGAAATATTGTATAATATTACAAAACGAATATCCATGTATAAATGACAATAACTGTTGATTAAATATTTACGAAATCAATAAAACAGTGTTTTATTTAATGCGATGATACATAAAGACATAAGCATGATTGAAAAATTTATATTGGTAAGAGACACAATTTTGTTATGTTTCTTTTCAATATGCTATCAGATGTTTTAATGCTATCAGATGTTTTTTCAGATGTTTACTTACAACCCGAACTAAATTATCAAGGCCGGGGTGTATTTAAATGATTCTACCCATTTTTCCACTTTGTTGGGGGCAAATTGTCATCGTTAATGCAGCAATCTTTGTTACAATATACACAAATATTCTTTGTGGCAGTGTTTTTAAAACTGTTGAACCATTTTTTTTTTTTTTTTTGGATAATTTGCCATCTAGTAAAGTACAAAATTTTTGTAACGATGTAATTTAGCTCAGGGATGTTCATCAAAGGTCTTCCAATAATAAAATGACCAGGTGTTAAGGCTGACAGATCGTTTGGGATCATTTGATAAAGCTGTTAAAGGTCTTGGATTACGACAAGCCTCTTTTTGAGTTAGAAATGTTTTAAATTTTTATTGTGTTAATTTATATCGCCAACAACACTTTTAGATGATATTTTGTTGATTTTATCCTCGATTTCCAGAAACCACCCATGTGTGGTGCACCAGGTACATTTAAATGCTATTTAAAGTCAT
>JAGEOH010000221.1:2500-71847 GCA_032207245.1 Pardosa pseudoannulata | reverse complement strand
ATCTTTTCAAATTCATGAAACGGATTCGAAAACTACATGGAGTTCCTAAGCAGCATATTTTTCACCTAGGACTACCGTTTTCGAGATATTTGCAAACTTTCCTGTGTTCTGAAAATTCGCTGGTAAATACATTCCCCCGGTGCACGTATGTCTATGGTTCGGTGGATTTTTAAAATCTTTTCAAATTCATGTTTTGATAATGGGTACGGGAAATATATCGAAAGCTACATGGAGTTCTTAAGGCAGCATTTTTTTCGTTATTTTTCACCTAGGACGCACCGTTTTCGAGATATTTGCAATAATATATTTTATTAAACTTTCCTGTGTTCTGAAAAATTCGCTGGTATACATTCCCCCGGAACGGGGTATGTCTATGGTTCATAAAATCTTTTCAAATTCATGTTTTGATAAACGGAAAATATATCGAAAACTATGGAGTTCCTAAGGCAGCATTTTTTCGTTATTTTCACCTAGGACGCACCGTTTTCGAGATATTTGCAATTTTATATATTCATTAAACTTTCCTGTGTTCTGATTAGCTGGTTCATTCCCCGGTAATGTCTATGGTTCGGTGGATTTTTAAAATCTTTTCAGTGTTTTCTAATGGGGTACGGAAAATATATCGAAAGCTACAGTTCCTAAGGCAGCATTTTTTTCGTTATTTTTCACCTAGGACGCACCGTTTTCGAGATATTGCAAATTTTATATTTATTAAACTTTCCTGTGTTCTGAAAATTCGTGGTAAATACATTCCCCGGTGCACGTAATGTCTATGCTACGGTGGATTTTTAAAATCTTTTCCAATTCGTTTTGATAATGGGTACGGAAAATATATCGAAAACTACATGGAGTTCCTGAGGCAGCATTTTTTTCGTTATTTTTCACCTAGGACGCACCGTTTTCGAGATATTTGCAATTTTATATATTTATTAAACTTTCCTGTGTTCTGAAAAATTCGCTGGTAAATACATTCCCCCGGTGCACGGGGTATGTCTATGGTTCGGTGGATTTTAAAATCTTTTCAAATACATATTTTGATAATGGGTACGGAAAATATATCGAAAACTACATGGAGTTCCTAAGACAGCATTTTTTTCGTTATTTTTCACCTAGGACGCACCGTTTTCGAGATATTTGCAATTTTATTTATTTATTAAATTTTATTGTGTTCTGAAAATTCGGTGGTAAATACATTCCCCCGGTGCACGGGGTATGTCTATGGTTCGGTGGATTTTTAAAATCTTTTCAAATTCATGTTTTTAAAATGGGTACGGAAAATATATCGAAAACTACATGGAGTTCCTAAGGCAGCATTTTTTTCGTTATTTTTCACCTAGGACGCACCGTTTTCGAGATATTTGCAATTTTATATATTTATTAAACTTTCCTTTGTTCTCAAAAATTCGCTGGTAAATACATTCCCCCGGTGCACGGGGTATGTCTATGGTTCGGTGGATTTTAAAAACCTTTTCAAATTCATGTTTCGATAATGGGTACGGAAAATATATCGAAAACAACACGGAGTTCCTAAGGCAGCATTTTTTTCGTTATTTTTCACCTAGGACGCACCGTTTTCGAGATATTTGCAATTTTACATATTTATAAAACTTTCCTGTGTTCTGAAAAATTCGCTGGTAAATACATTCCCCCGGTGCACTAGGTATGTCTATGGTTCGGATTTTTAAAATCTTTTCAAATTCATGTGATAATGGGTACGGAAATATATCGAAAACTACATGGAGTTCCTAAGTGCATCGTTATTAGGACGCGCCGTTTTCGAGATATTTGCAATTTTATATATTTATTAAAATTTCCTGTGTTCTGAAAAATTCGCTGGTAAATACACCGTGCACGTATGTCTATGGTTCGGTGGATAAAATCTTTCAAATTCATGTTTTGATAAGGGGTACGGAAAATATATCGAAAACTACATGGAGTTCCTAAGGCAGCATTTTTTTCGTTATTTTTCACCTAGGACGCACCGTGTTCGAGATATTTGCAATTTTCCTGTGTTCTGAAAAATTCGCTGGTAAATACGAATGTCTATGGTTCGGTGGAAATCTTTTCAAATTCATGACGGAAAATATATCGAAAACTACATGGAGTTCCTAAGGCAGCAATTTTTCACCTAGGACGCACCGTTTTCGAGATATTTGCGCTTTCCTGTGTTCTGAAAAATTCGCTGGTATACAACGTATGTCTATAAGGTCATTTTTAAAATCTTTTCAAATTCATGTTTTGATAATGGGTAGTATATCGACTACGGAGTTCCTAAGGCAGCATTTTTTTCGTTATTTTTCACCTAGGACGCACCGTATATTTGCAATTTATATATTTATTAAACTGTGTTCTGAAAAATTCGCTAACCGGTGCCTATGTCTATGGTTCGGTGAAAAATCTTTTCAAATTCATGTTTTGTAATGGTAAAAATATATCGAAAACTTTCCTAAGGCAGCATTTTTTTCGTTATTTTTCACCTTATATCCTGTGTCTGAAAAAATTCGCTGTAAATACATTCCCCCGGTGCACGGGGTATGTCTATGGTTCGGTGGATTTTAAAAATCTTTTCAAATACCTGTTTTGGTAATGCGTACGGCAAACACATCTAAAACTACATGGAGTTTCTAAGGCAGCATTTTTTTCGTTATTTTTCAGGACCACCGTTTTCGAGATCTTTCCTGTGTTCTGAAAAATTCGAAATACATTCGGTGCACGGGGTATGTCTATGGTTCGGTGGATTTTTAAAATCTTTTCAAATTCATGTTTTGATAATGGGTACGGGAAATATATCGAAAACTACATGGAGTTCCTAAGGCAGCATTTTTTTCGTTATTTTTCACCTAGGACGCACCGTTTTCGAGATATTTGCAATATATATTTAATGTGTCTGAAATTCGCTGGTAAATACATTCCCCCGGTGCACGGGGTATGTCTATGGTTCGGTGGATTTTTAAAAATTTTTTCAATTCCTGTTTTGGTAATGCGTACGGAAAATATATCGAAAACTACATGGAGTTTCTAAGGCAGCATTTTTTTCGTTATTTTTCACCTAGGACGCACCGTTTTCGAGATATTTGCAATTTTATATTTTCAATAACATTCCTGTGTTCTGATAAAATTCGCTGGTAAATACATTCCCCCGGTGCACGGGGTATGTCTATGGTTCGGTGGATTTTTAAAATCTTTTCAAATTCATGTTTTGATAATGGGTACGGAATATATCGAACTACATGGAGTTCCTAAGGCAGCATTTTTTTCGTTATTTTTCACCTAGGACGCACCGTTTTCGAGATATTTGCAATTTTATATATTATTTAAACTTTCCTGTGTTCTGAAAAATTCGCTGGTAAATACATTCCCCCCGGTGCACGGGGTATGTCTATGGTTCGGTGGATTTTTAAAATCTTTTCAAATTCATGTTTTGATAATGGGTACGGGAAATATATCGAAAACTACATGGAGTTCCTAAGGCAGCATTTTTTTCGTTATTTTTCACCTAGGACGCACCGTTTTCGAGATATTTGCAATTTTATATATTTATTAAACTTTCCTGTGTTCTGAAAAATTCGCTGGTAAATACATTCCCCCGGTGCACGGGGTATGTCTATGGTTCGGTGGATTTTTAAAATCTTTTCAAATTCATGTTTTGATAATGGGTACGGAAAATATATCGAAAACTACATGGAGTTCCTAAGGCAGCATTTTTTTTCGTTATTTTTCACCTAGGACGCACCGTTTTCGAGATATTTGCAATTTTATATATTTATTAAACTTTCCTGTGTTCTGAAAAATTCGCTGGTAAATACATTCCCCCGGTGCACGGGGTATGTCTATGGTTCGGTGGATTTTTAAAATCTTTTCAAATTCATGTTTTGATAATGGGTACGGAAAATATATCGAAAACTACATGGAGTTCCTAAGGCAGCATTTTTTTTTTTTGTTATTTTTCACCTAGGACGCACCGTTTTCGAGATATTTGCAATTTTATATATTTATTAAACTTTCCTGTGTTCTGAAAAATTCGCTGGTAAATACATTCCCCCGGTGCACGGGGTATGTCTATGGTTCGGTGGATTTTTAAAATCTTTTCAAATTCATGTTTTGATAATGGGTACGGAAAATATATCGAAAACTACATGGAGTTCCTAAGGCAGCATTTTTTCGTTATTTTTCACCTAGGACGCACCGTTTTCGAGATATTTGCAATTTTATATATTTATTAAACTTTCCTGTGTTCTGAAAAATTCGCTGGTAAATACATTCCCCCGGTGCACGGGGTATGTCTATGGTTCGGTGGATTTTTAAAATCTTTTCAAATTCATGTTTTGATAATGGGTACGGGAAATATATCGAAAACTACATGGAGTACCTGAGGCAGCATTTTTTCGTTATTTTTCACCTACGACGCACCGTTTTCGAGATATTTGCAATTTTATATATTTATTAAACTTTCCTGTGTTCTGAAAAATTCGCTGGTAAATACATTCCCCCGGTGCACGGGGTATGTCTATGGTTCGGTGGATTTTTAAAATCTTTTCAAATTCATGTTTTGATAATGGGTACGGAAAATATATCGAAAACTACATGGAGTTCCTAAGGCAGCATTTTTTTCGTTATTTTTCACCTAGGACGCACCGTTTTCGAGATATTTGCATTTTTATATATTTATTAAACTTTCCTGTGTTCTGAAAAATTCGCTGGTAAATACATTCCCCCCCCGGTGCACGGGGTATGTCTATGTTTCGGTGGATTTTTAAAATCTTTTCAAATTCATGTTTTGATAATGGGTACGGAAAATATATCGAAAACTACATGGAGTTCCTAAGGCAGCATTTTTTTTCGTTATTTTTCACCTAGGACGCACCGTTTTCGAGATATTTGCAATTTTATTTATTAAACTTTCCTGTGTTCTGAAAAATTCGCTGGTAAATACATTCCCCCGGTGCACGGGGTATGTCTATGGTTCGGTGGATTTTTAAAATCTTTTCAAATTCATGTTTTGATAATGGGTACGGAAAATATATCGAAAACTACATGGAGTTCCTAAGGCAGCATTTTTTTTTCGTTATTTTTCACCTAGGACGCACCGTTTTCGAGATATTTGCAATTTTATATATTTATTAAACTTTCCTGTGTTCTGAAAAATTCGCTGGTAAATACATTCCCCCGGTGCACGGGGTATGTCTATGGTTCGGTGGATTTTTAAAATCTTTTCAAATTCATTTTTTTGTAATGGGTACGGAAAATATATCGAAAACTACATGGAGTTCCTAAGGCAGCATTTTTTTCGTTATTTTTCACCTAGGACGCACCGTTTTCGAGATATTTGCAATTTTATATATTTATTAAACTTTCCTGTGTTCTGAAAAATTCGCTGGTAAATACATTCCCCCGGTGCACGGGGTATGTCTATGGTTCGGTGGATTTTTAAAATCTTTTCAAATTCATGTTTTGATAATGGGTACGGAAAATATATCGAAAACTACATGGAGTTCCTAAGGCAGCATTTTTTTCGTTATTTTTCACCTAGGACGCACCGTTTTCGAGATATTTGCAATTTTATATATTTATTAAACTTCCTGTGTTCTGAAAAATTCGCTGGTAAATACATTCCCCCGGTGCACGGGGTATGTCTATGGTTCGGTGGATTTTTAAAATCTTTTCAAATTCATGTTTTGATAATGGGTACGGAAAATATATCGAAAACTACATGGAGTTCCTAAGGCAGCATTTTTTTCGTTATTTTTCACCTAGGACGCACCGTTTTCGAGATATTTGCAATTTTATATATTTATTAAACTTTCCTGTGTTCTGAAAAATTCGCTGGTAAATACATTCCCCCGGTGCACGGGGTATGTCTATGGTTCGGTGGATTTTTAAAATCTTTTCAAATTCATGTTTTGATAATGGGTACGGAAAATATATATAAAAAAACTACATGGAGTTCCTAAGGCAGCATTTTTTTCGTTATTTTTCACCTAGGACGCACCGTTTTCGAGATATTTGCAATTTTATATATTTATTAAACTTTCCTGTGTTCTGAAAAATTCGCTGGTAAATACATTCCCCCGGTGCACGGGGTATGTCTATGGTTCGGTGGATTTTTAAAATCTTTTCAAATTCATGTTTTGATAATGGGTACGGAAAATATATCGAAAACTACATGGAGTTCCTAAGGCAGCATTTTTTTCGTTATTTTTCACCTAGGACGCACCGTTTTCGAGATATTTGCAATTTTATATATTTATTAAACTTTCCTGTGTTCTGAAACATTCGCTGGTAAATACATTCCCCCGTGCACGGGGTATGTCTATGGTTCGGTGGATTTTTAAAATCTTTTCAAATTCATGTTTGATAATGGGTACGGAAAATATATCGAAAACTACATGGAGTTCCTAAGGCAGCATTTTTTTTCGTTATTTTTCACCTAGGACGCACCGTTTTCGAGATATTTGCAATTTTATATATTTATTAAACTTTCCTGTGTTCTGAAAAATTCGCTGGTAAATACATTCCCCCGGTGCACGGGGTATGTCTATGGTTCGGTGGATTTTTAAAATCTTTTCAAATTCATGTTTTGATAATGGGTACGGAAAATATATCGAAAACTACATGGAGTTCCTAAGGCAGCATTTTTTTCGTTATTTTTCACCTAGGACGCACCGTTTTCGAGATATTTGCAATTTTATATATTTATTAAACTTTCCTGTGTTCTGAAAAATTCGCTGGTAAATACATTCCCCCGGTGCACGGGGTATGTCTATGGTTCGGTGGATTTTTAAAATCTTTTCAAATTCATGTTTTGATAATGGGTACGGAAAATATATCGAAAACTACATGGAGTTCCTAAGGCAGCATTTTTTTCGTTATTTTTCACCTAGGACGCACCGTTTTCGAGATATTTGCAATTTTATATATTTATTAAACTTTCCTGTGTTCTGAAAAATTCGCTGGTAAATACATTCCCCCGGTGCACGGGGTATGTCTATGGTTCGGTGGATTTTTAAAATCTTTTCAAATTCATGTTTTGATAATGGGTACGGAAAATATATCGAAAACTACATGGAGTTCCTAAGGCAGCATTTTTTTTCGTTATTTTTCACCTAGGACGCACCGTTTTCGAGATATTTGCAATTTTATATATTTATTAAACTTTCCTGTGTTCTGAAAAATTCGCTGGTAAATACATTCCCCCGGTGCACGGGGTATGTCTATGGTTCGGTGGATTTTTAAAATCTTTTCAAATTCATGTTTTGATAATGGGTACGGAAAATATATCGAAAACTACATGGAGTTCCTAAGGCAGCATTTTTTTCGTTATTTTTCACCTAGGACGCACCGTTTTCGAGATATTTGCAATTTTATATATTTATTAAACTTTCCTGTGTTCTGAAAAATTCGCTGGTAAATACATTCCCCCGGTGCACGGGGTATGTCTATGGTTCGGTGGATTTTTAAAATCTTTTCAAATTCATGTTTTGATAATGGGTACGGAAAATATATCGAAAACTACATGGAGTTCCTAAGGCAGCATTTTTTTCGTTATTTTTCACCTAGGACGCACCGTTTTCGAGATATTTGCAATTTTATATATTTATTAAACTTTCCTGTGTTCTGAAAAATTCGCTGGTAAATACATTCCCCGGTGCACGGGGTATGTCTATGGTTCGGTGGATTTTTAAAATCTTTTCAAATTCATGTTTTGATAATGGGTACGGAAAATATATCGAAAACTACATGGAGTTCCTAAGGCAGCATTTTTTTTCGTTATTTTTCACCTAGGACGCACCGTTTTCGAGATATTTGCAATTTTATATATTTATTAAACTTTCCTGTGTTCTGAAAAATTCGCTGGTAAATACATTCCCCCGGTGCACGGGGTATGTCTATGGTTCGGTGGATTTTTAAAATCTTTTCAAATTCATGTTTTGATAATGGGTACGGAAAATATATCGAAAACTACATGGAGTTCCTAAGGCAGCATTTTTTTTCGTTATTTTTCACCTAGGACGCACCGTTTTCGAGATATTTGCAATTTTATATATTTATTAAACTTTCCTGTGTTCTGAAAAATTCGCTGGTAAATACATTCCCCCGGTGCACGGGGTATGTCTATGGTTCGGTGGATTTTTAAAATCTTTTCAAATTCATGTTTTGATAATGGGTACGGAAAATATATCGAAAACTACATGGAGTTCCTAAGGCAGCATTTTTTTCGTTATTTTTCACCTAGGACGCACCGTTTTCGAGATATTTGCAATTTTATATATTTATTAAACTTTCCTGTGTTCTGAAAAATTCGCTGGTAAATACATTCCCCCGGTGCACGGGGTATGTCTATGGTTCGGTGGATTTTTAAAATCTTTTCAAATTCATGTTTTGATAATGGGTACGGAAAATATATCTAAAAAAACTACATGGAGTTCCTAAGGCAGCATTTTTTCGTTATTTTTCACCTAGGACGCACCGTTTTCGAGATATTTGCAATTTTATATATTTATTAAACTTTCCTGTGTTCTGAAAAATTCGCTGTTAATACATTCCCCCGGTGCACGGGGTATGTCTATGGTTCGGTGGATTTTTAAAATCTTTTCAAATTCATGTTTTGATAATGGGTACGGAAAATATATCGAAAACTACATGGAGTTCCTAAGGCAGCATTTTTTTCGTTATTTTTCACCTAGGACGCACCGTTTTCGAGATATTTGCAATTTTATATATTTATTAAACTTTCCTGTGTTCTGAAAAATTCGCTGGTAAATACATTCCCCCGGTGCACGGGGTATGTCTATGGTTCGGTGGATTTTTAAAATCTTTTCAAATTCATGTTTTGATAATGGGTACGGAAAATATATCGAAAACTACATGGAGTTCCTAAGGCAGCATTTTTTTCGTTATTTTTCACCTAGGACGCACCGTTTTCGAGATATTTGCAATTTTATATATTTATTAAACTTTCCTGTGTTCTGAAAAATTCGCTGGTAAATACATTCCCCCGGTGCACGGGGTATGTCTATGGTTCGGTGGATTTTTAAAATCTTTTCAAATTCATGTTTTGATAATGGGTACGGAAAATATATCGAAAACTACATGGAGTTCCTAAGGCAGCATTTTTTTCGTTATTTTTCACCTAGGACGCACCGTTTTCGAGATATTTGCAATTTTATATATTATTAAACTTTCCTGTGTTCTGAAAAATTCGCTGGTAAATACATTCCCCCGGTGCACGGGGTATGTCTATGGTTCGGTGGATTTTTAAAATCTTTTCAAATTCATGTTTTGATAATGGGTACGGAAAATATATCGAAAACTACATGGAGTTCCTAAGGCAGCATTTTTTTCGTTATTTTTCACCTAGGACGCACCGTTTTCGAGATATTTGCAATTTTATATATTTATTAAACTTTCCTGTGTTCTGAAAAATTCGCTGGTAAATACATTCCCCCGGTGCACGGGGTATGTCTATGGTTCGGTGGATTTTTTAAAATCTTTTCAAATTCATGTTTTGATAATGGGTACGGAAAATATATCGAAAACTACATGGAGTTCCTAAGGCAGCATTTTTTTCGTTATTTTTCACCTAGGACGCACCGTTTTCGAGATATTTGCAATTTTATATATTTATTAAACTTTCCTGTGTTCTGAAAAATTCGCTGGTAAATACATTCCCCCGGTGCACGGGGTATGTCTATGGTTCGGTGGATTTTTAAAATCTTTTCAAATTCATGTTTTGATAATGGGTACGGAAAATATATCGAAAACTACATGGAGTTCCTAAGGCAGCATTTTTTTCGTTATTTTTCACCTAGGACGCACCGTTTTCGAGATATTTGCAATTTTATATATTTATTAAACTTTCCTGTGTTCTGAAAAATTCGCTGGTAAATACATTCCCCCGGTGCACGGGGTATGTCTATGGTTCGGTGGATTTTTAAAATCTTTTCAAATTCATGTTTTGATAATGGGTACGGAAAATATATCGAAAACTACATGGAGTTCCTAAGGCAGCATTTTTTTTCGTTATTTTTCACCTAGGACGCACCGTTTTCGAGATATTTGCAATTTTATATTTATTAAACTTTCCTGTGTTCTGAAAAATTCGCTGGTAAATACATTCCCCCGGTGCACGGGGTATGTCTATGGTTCGGTGGATTTTTAAAATCTTTTCAAATTCATGTTTTGATAATGGGTACGGAAAATATATCGAAAACTACATGGAGTTCCTAAGGCAGCATTTTTTCGTTATTTTTCACCTAGGACGCACCGTTTTCGAGATATTTGCAATTTTATATATTTATTAAACTTTCCTGTGTTCTGAAAAATTCGCTGGTAAATACATTCCCCCGGTGCACGGGGTATGTCTATGGTTCGGTGGATTTTTAAAATCTTTTCAAATTCATGTTTTGATAATGGGTACGGAAAATATATCGAAAACTACATGGAGTTCCTAAGGCAGCATTTTTTTCGTTATTTTTCACCTAGGACGCACCGTTTTCGAGATATTTGCAATTTTATATATTTATTAAACTTTCCTGTGTTCTGAAAAATTCGCTGGTAAATACATTCCCCCGGTGCACGGGGTATGTCTATGGTTCGGTGGATTTTTAAAATCTTTTCAAATTCATGTTTTGATAATGGGTACGGAAAATATATCGAAAACTACATGGAGTTCCTAAGGCAGCATTTTTTTCGTTATTTTTCACCTAGGACGCACCGTTTTCGAGATATTTGCAATTTTATATATTTATTAAACTTTCCTGTGTTCTGAAAAATTCGCTGGTAAATACATTCCCCCGGTGCACGGGGTATGTCTATGGTTCGGTGGATTTTTAAAATCTTTTCAAATTCATGTTTTGATAATGGGTACGGAAAATATATCGAAAACTACATGGAGTTCCTAAGGCAGCATTTTTTTCGTTATTTTTCACCTAGGACGCACCGTTTTCGAGATATTTGCAATTTTATATATTTATTAAACTTTCCTGTGTTCTGAAAAATTCGCTGGTAAATACATTCCCCCGGTGCACGGGGTATGTCTATGGTTCGGTGGATTTTTAAAATCTTTTCAAATTCATGTTTTGATAATGGGTACGGAAAATATATCGAAAACTACATGGAGTTCCTAAGGCAGCATTTTTTTCGTTATTTTTCACCTAGGACGCACCGTTTTCGAGATATTTGCAATTTTATATATTATTTAAACTTTCCTGTGTTCTGAAAAATTCGCTGGTAAATACATTCCCCCGGTGCACGGGGTATGTCTATGGTTCGGTGGATTTTTAAAATCTTTTCAAATTCATGTTTTGATAATGGGTACGGAAAATATATCGAAAACTACATGGAGTTCCTAAGGCAGCATTTTTTTTCGTTATTTTTCACCTAGGACGCACCGTTTTCGAGATATTTGCAATTTTATATATTTATTAAACTTTCCTGTGTTCTGAAAAATTCGCTGGTAAATACATTCCCCCGGTGCACGGGGTATGTCTATGGTTCGGTGGATTTTTTAAAATCTTTTCAAATTCATGTTTTGATAATGGGTACGGAAAATATATCGAAAACTACATGGAGTTCCTAAGGCAGCATTTTTTTCGTTATTTTTCACCTAGGACGCACCGTTTTCGAGATATTTGCAATTTTATATATTTATTAAACTTTCCTGTGTTCTGAAAAATTCGCTGGTAAATACATTCCCCCGGTGCACGGGGTATGTCTATGGTTCGGTGGATTTTTAAAATCTTTTCAAATTCATGTTTTGATAATGGGTACGGAAAATATATCGAAAACTACATGGAGTTCCTAAGGCAGCATTTTTTTCGTTATTTTTCACCTAGGACGCACCGTTTTCGAGATATTTGCAATTTTATATTTATTAAACTTTCCTGTGTTCTGAAAAATTCGCTGGTAAATACATTCCCCCGGTGCACGGGGTATGTCTATGGTTCGGTGGATTTTTAAAATCTTTTCAAATTCATGTTTTGATAATGGGTACGGAAAATATATCGAAAACTACATGGAGTTCCTAAGGCAGCATTTTTTTTCGTTATTTTTCACCTAGGACGCACCGTTTTCGAGATATTTGCAATTTTATATATTTATTAAACTTTCCTGTGTTCTGAAAAATTCGCTGGTAAATACATTCCCCCGGTGCACGGGGTATGTCTATGGTTCGGTGGATTTTTAAAATCTTTTCAAATTCATGTTTTGATAATGGGTACGGAAAATATATCGAAAACTACATGGAGTTCCTAAGGCAGCATTTTTTTTCGTTATTTTTCACCTAGGACGCACCGTTTTCGAGATATTTGCAATTTTATATATTTATTAAACTTTCCTGTGTTCTGAAAAATTCGCTGGTAAATACATTCCCCCGGTGCACGGGGTATGTCTATGGTTCGGTGGATTTTTAAAATCTTTTCAAATTCATGTTTTGATAATGGGTACGGAAAATATATCGAAAACTACATGGAGTTCCTAAGGCAGCATTTTTTTCGTTATTTTTCACCTAGGACGCACCGTTTTCGAGATATTTGCAATTTTATATATTTATTAAACTTTCCTGTGTTCTGAAAAATTCGCTGGTAAATACATTCCCCCGGTGCACGGGGTATGTCTATGGTTCGGTGGATTTTTAAAATCTTTTCAAATTCATGTTTTGATAATGGGTACGGAAAATATATCGAAAACTACATGGAGTTCCTAAGGCAGCATTTTTTTCGTTATTTTTCACCTAGGACGCACCGTTTTCGAGATATTTGCAATTTTATATATTTATTAAACTTTCCTGTGTTCTGAAAAATTCGCTGGTAAATACATTCCCCCGGTGCACGGGGTATGTCTATGGTTCGGTGGATTTTTAAAATCTTTTCAAATTCATGTTTTGATAATGGGTACGGAAAATATATCGAAAACTACATGGAGTTCCTAAGGCAGCATTTTTTTCGTTATTTTTCACCTAGGACGCACCGTTTTCGAGATATTTGCAATTTTATATATTTATTAAACTTTCCTGTGTTCTGAAAAATTCGCTGGTAAATACATTCCCCGGTGCACGGGGTATGTCTATGGTTCGGTGGATTTTTAAAATCTTTTCAAATTCATGTTTTGATAATGGGTACGGAAAATATATCGAAAACTACATGGAGTTCCTAAGGCAGCATTTTTTTTCGTTATTTTTCACCTAGGACGCACCGTTTTCGAGATATTTGCAATTTTATATATTTATTAAACTTTCCTGTGTTCTGAAAAATTCGCTGGTAAATACATTCCCCGGTGCACGGGGTATGTCTATGGTTCGGTGGATTTTTAAAATCTTTTCAAATTCATGTTTTGATAATGGGTACGGAAAATATATCGAAAACTACATGGAGTTCCTAAGGCAGCATTTTTTTCGTTATTTTTCACCTAGGACGCACCGTTTTCGAGATATTTGCAATTTTATATATTTATTAAACTTTCCTGTGTTCTGAAAAATTCGCTGGTAAATACATTCCCCCGGTGCACGGGGTATGTCTATGGTTCGGTGGATTTTTAAAATCTTTTCAAATTCATGTTTTGATAATGGGTACGGAAAATATATCGAAAACTACATGGAGTTCCTAAGGCAGCATTTTTTTCGTTATTTTTCACCTAGGACGCACCGTTTTCGAGATATTTGCAATTTTATATATTTATTAAACTTTCCTGTGTTCTGAAAAATTCGCTGGTAAATACATTCCCCGGTGCACGGGGTATGTCTATGGTTCGGTGGATTTTTAAAATCTTTTCAAATTCATGTTTTGATAATGGGTACGGAAAATATATCGAAAACTACATGGAGTTCCTAAGGCAGCATTTTTTTCGTTATTTTTCACCTAGGACGCACCGTTTTCGAGATATTTGCAATTTTATATATTTATTAAACTTTCCTGTGTTCTGAAAAATTCGCTGGTAAATACATTCCCCCGGTGCACGGGGTATGTCTATGGTTCGGTGGATTTTTAAAATCTTTTCAAATTCATGTTTTGATAATGGGTACGGAAAATATATCGAAAACTACATGGAGTTCCTAAGGCAGCATTTTTTTTCGTTATTTTTCACCTAGGACGCACCGTTTTCGAGATATTTGCAATTTTATATATTTATTAAACTTTCCTGTGTTCTGAAAAATTCGCTGGTAAATACATTCCCCCGGTGCACGGGGTATGTCTATGGTTCGGTGGATTTTTAAAATCTTTTCAAATTCATGTTTTGATAATGGGTACGGAAAATATATCGAAAACTACATGGAGTTCCTAAGGCAGCATTTTTTTTCGTTATTTTTCACCTAGGACGCACCGTTTTCGAGATATTTGCAATTTTATATATTTATTAAACTTTCCTGTGTTCTGAAAAATTCGCTGGTAAATACATTCCCCCGGTGCACGGGGTATGTCTATGGTTCGGTGGATTTTTAAAATCTTTTCAAATTCATGTTTTGATAATGGGTACGGAAAATATATCGAAAACTACATGGAGTTCCTAAGGCAGCATTTTTTTTCGTTATTTTTCACCTAGGACGCACCGTTTTCGAGATATTTGCAATTTTATATATTTATTAAACTTTCCTGTGTTCTGAAAAATTCGCTGGTAAATACATTCCCCCGGTGCACGGGGTATGTCTATGGTTCGGTGGATTTTTAAAATCTTTTCAAATTCATGTTTTGATAATGGGTACGGAAAATATATCGAAAACTACATGGAGTTCCTAAGGCAGCATTTTTTTCGTTATTTTTCACCTAGGACGCACCGTTTTCGAGATATTTGCAATTTTATATATTTATTAAACTTTCCTGTGTTCTGAAAAATTCGCTGGTAAATACATTCCCCCGGTGCACAGGGTATGTCTATGGTTCGGTGGATTTTTAAAATCTTTTCAAATTCATGTTTTGATAATGGGTACGGAAAATATATCGAAAACTACATGGAGTTCCTAAGGCAGCATTTTTTTCGTTATTTTTCACCTAGGACGCACCGTTTTCGAGATATTTGCAATTTTATATATTTATTAAACTTTCCTGTGTTCTGAAAAATTCGCTGGTAAATACATTCCCCCGGTGCACGGGGTATGTCTATGGTTCGGTGGATTTTTAAAATCTTTTCAAATTCATGTTTTGATAATGGGTACGGAAAATATATCGAAAACTACATGGAGTTCCTAAGGCAGCATTTTTTTTCGTTATTTTTCACCTAGGACGCACCGTTTTCGAGATATTTGCAATTTTATATATTTATTAAACTTTCCTGTGTTCTGAAAAATTCGCTGGTAAATACATTCCCCCGGTGCACGGGGTATGTCTATGGTTCGGTGGATTTTTAAAATCTTTTCAAATTCATGTTTTGATAATGGGTACGGAAAATATATCGAAAACTACATGGAGTTCCTAAGGCAGCATTTTTTTCGTTATTTTTCACCTAGGACGCACCGTTTTCGAGATATTTGCAATTTTATATATTTATTAAACTTTCCTGTGTTCTGAAAAATTCGCTGGTAAATACATTCCCCCGGTGCACGGGGTATGTCTATGGTTCGGTGGATTTTTAAAATCTTTTCAAATTCATGTTTTGATAATGGGTACGGAAAATATATCGAAAACTACATGGAGTTCCTAAGGCAGCATTTTTTTCGTTATTTTTCACCTAGGACGCACCGTTTTCGAGATATTTGCAATTTTATATATTTATTAAACTTTCCTGTGTTCTGAAAAATTCGCTGGTAAATACATTCCCCCGGTGCACGGGGTATGTCTATGGTTCGGTGGATTTTTAAAATCTTTTCAAATTCATGTTTTGATAATGGGTACGGAAAATATATCGAAAACTACATGGAGTTCCTAAGGCAGCATTTTTTTCGTTATTTTTCACCTAGGACGCACCGTTTTCGAGATATTTGCAATTTTATATATTTATTAAACTTTCCTGTGTTCTGAAAAATTCGCTGGTAAATACATTCCCCCGGTGCACGGGGTATGTCTATGGTTCGGTGGATTTTTAAAATCTTTTCAAATTCATGTTTTGATAATGGGTACGGAAAATATATCGAAAACTACATGGAGTTCCTAAGGCAGCATTTTTTTCGTTATTTTTCACCTAGGACGCACCGTTTTCGAGATATTTGCAATTTTATATATTTATTAAACTTTCCTGTGTTCTGAAAAATTCGCTGGTAAATACATTCCCCCGGTGCACGGGGTATGTCTATGGTTCGGTGGATTTTTAAAATCTTTTCAAATTCATGTTTTGATAATGGGTACGGAAAATATATCGAAAACTACATGGAGTTCCTAAGGCAGCATTTTTTTTCGTTATTTTTCACCTAGGACGCACCGTTTTCGAGATATTTGCAATTTTATATATTTATTAAACTTTCCTGTGTTCTGAAAAATTCGCTGGTAAATACATTCCCCCGGTGCACGGGGTATGTCTATGGTTCGGTGGATTTTTAAAATCTTTTCAAATTCATGTTTTGATAATGGGTACGGAAAATATATCGAAAACTACATGGAGTTCCTAAGGCAGCATTTTTTTTCGTTATTTTTCACCTAGGACGCACCGTTTTCGAGATATTTGCAATTTTATATATTTATTAAACTTTCCTGTGTTCTGAAAAATTCGCTGGTAAATACATTCCCCCGGTGCACGGGGTATGTCTATGGTTCGGTGGATTTTTAAAATCTTTTCAAATTCATGTTTTGATAATGGGTACGGAAAATATATCGAAAACTACATGGAGTTCCTAAGGCAGCATTTTTTTCGTTATTTTTCACCTAGGACGCACCGTTTTCGAGATATTTGCAATTTTATATATTTATTAAACTTTCCTGTGTTCTGAAAAATTCGCTGGTAAATACATTCCCCCGGTGCACGGGGTATGTCTATGGTTCGGTGGATTTTTAAAATCTTTTCAAATTCATGTTTTGATAATGGGTACGGAAAATATATCGAAAACTACATGGAGTTCCTAAGGCAGCATTTTTTTCGTTATTTTTCACCTAGGACGCACCGTTTTCGAGATATTTGCAATTTTATATATTTATTAAACTTTCCTGTGTTCTGAAAAATTCGCTGGTAAATACATTCCCCCGGTGCACGGGGTATGTCTATGGTTCGGTGGATTTTTAAAATCTTTTCAAATTCATGTTTTGATAATGGGTACGGAAAATATATCGAAAACTACATGGAGTTCCTAAGGCAGCATTTTTTTCGTTATTTTTCACCTAGGACGCACCGTTTTCGAGATATTTGCAATTTTATATATTTATTAAACTTTCCTGTGTTCTGAAAAATTCGCTGGTAAATACATTCCCCCGGTGCACGGGGTATGTCTATGGTTCGGTGGATTTTTAAAATCTTTTCAAATTCATGTTTTGATAATGGGTACGGAAAATATATCGAAAACTACATGGAGTTCCTAAGGCAGCATTTTTTTCGTTATTTTTCACCTAGGACGCACCGTTTTCGAGATATTTGCAATTTTATATATTTATTAAACTTTCCTGTGTTCTGAAAAATTCGCTGGTAAATACATTCCCCCGGTGCACGGGGTATGTCTATGGTTCGGTGGATTTTTAAAATCTTTTCAAATTCATGTTTTGATAATGGGTACGGAAAATATATCGAAAACTACATGGAGTTCCTAAGGCAGCATTTTTTTCGTTATTTTTCACCTAGGACGCACCGTTTTCGAGATATTTGCAATTTTATATATTTATTAAACTTTCCTGTGTTCTGAAAAATTCGCTGGTAAATACATTCCCCCGGTGCACGGGGTATGTCTATGGTTCGGTGGATTTTTAAAATCTTTTCAAATTCATGTTTTGATAATGGGTACGGAAAATATATCGAAAACTACATGGAGTTCCTAAGGCAGCATTTTTTTCGTTATTTTTCACCTAGGACGCACCGTTTTCGAGATATTTGCAATTTTATATATTTATTAAACTTTCCTGTGTTCTGAAAAATTCGCTGGTAAATACATTCCCCCGGTGCACGGGGTGTGCTATGGTTCGGTGGATTTTTAAAATCTTTTCAAATTCATGTTTTGATAATGGGTACGGAAAATATATCGAAAACTACATGGAGTTCCTAAGGCAGCATTTTTTTCGTTATTTTTCACCTAGGACGCACCGTTTTCGAGATATTTGCAATTTTATATATTTATTAAACTTTCCTGTGTTCTGAAAAATTCGCTGGTAAATACATTCCCCCGGTGCACTTGGTATGTCTATGGTTCGGTGGATTTTTAAAATCTTTTCAAATTCATGTTTTGATAATGGGTACGGAAAATATATCGAAAACTACATGGAGTTCCTAAGGCAGCATTTTTTTCGTTTTTTTTTCACCTAGGACGCACCGTTTTCGAGATATTTGCAATTTTATATATTTATTAAACTTTCCTGTGTTCTGAAAAATTCGCTGGTAAATACATTCCCCCGGTGCACGGGGTATGTCTATGGTTCGGTGGATTTTTAAAATCTTTTCAAATTCATGTTTTGATAATGGGTACGGAAAATATATCGAAAACTACATGGAGTTCCTAAGGCAGCATTTTTTTCGTTATTTTTCACCTAGGACGCACCGTTTTCGAGATATTTGCAATTTTATATATTTATTAAACTTTCCTGTGTTCTGAAAAATTCGCTGGTAAATACATTCCCCCGGTGCACGGGGTATGTCTATGGTTCGGTGGATTTTTAAAATCTTTTCAAATTCATGTTTTGATAATGGGTACGGAAAATATATCGAAAACTACATGGAGTTCCTAAGGCAGCATTTTTTTCGTTATTTTTCACCTAGGACGCACCGTTTTCGAGATATTTGCAATTTTATATATTTATTAAACTTTCCTGTGTTCTGAAAAATTCGCTGGTAAATACATTCCCCCGGTGCACGGGGTATGTCTATGGTTCGGTGGATTTTTAAAATCTTTTCAAATTCATGTTTTGATAATGGGTACGGAAAATATATCGAAAACTACATGGAGTTCCTAAGGCAGCATTTTTTTCGTTATTTTTCACCTAGGACGCACCGTTTTCGAGATATTTGCAATTTTATATATTTATAAAACTTTCCTGTGTTCTGAAAAATTCGCTGGTAAATACATTCCCCCGGTGCACGGGGTATGTCTATGGTTCGGTGGATTTTTAAAATCTTTTCAAATTCATGTTTTGATAATGGGTACGGAAAATATATCGAAAACTACATGGAGTTCCTAAGGCAGCATTTTTTTCGTTATTTTTCACCTAGGACGCACCGTTTTCGAGATATTTGCAATTTTATATATTTATTAAACTTTCCTGTGTTCTGAAAAATTCGCTGGTAAATACATTCCCCCGGTGCACGGGGTATGTCTATGGTTCGGTGGATTTTTAAAATCTTTTCAAATTCATGTTTTGATAATGGGTACGGAAAATATATCGAAAACTACATGGAGTTCCTAAGGCAGCATTTTTTTCGTTATTTTTCACCTAGGACGCACCGTTTTCGAGATATTTGCAATTTTATATATTTATTAAACTTTCCTGTGTTCTGAAAAATTCGCTGGTAAATACATTCCCCCGGTGCACGGGGTATGTCTATGGTTCGGTGGATTTTTAAAATCTTTTCAAATTCATGTTTTGATAATGGGTACGGAAAATATATCGAAAACTACATGGAGTTCCTAAGGCAGCATTTTTTTCGTTATTTTTCACCTAGGACGCACCGTTTTCGAGATATTTGCAATTTTATATATTTATTAAACTTTCCTGTGTTCTGAAAAATTCGCTGGTAAATACATTCCCCCGGTGCACGGGGTATGTCTATGGTTCGGTGGATTTTTAAAATCTTTTCAAATTCATGTTTTGATAATGGGTACGGAAAATATATCGAAAACTACATGGAGTTCCTAAGGCAGCATTTTTTTCGTTATTTTTCACCTAGGACGCACCGTTTTCGAGATATTTGCAATTTTATATATTTATTAAACTTTCCTGTGTTCTGAAAAATTCGCTGGTAAATACATTCCCCCGGTGCACGGGGTATGTCTATGGTTCGGTGGATTTTTAAAATCTTTTCAAATTCATGTTTTGATAATGGGTACGGAAAATATATCGAAAACTACATGGAGTTCCTAAGGCAGCATTTTTTTCGTTATTTTTCACCTAGGACGCACCGTTTTCGAGATATTTGCAATTTTATATATTTATTAAACTTTCCTGTGTTCTGAAAAATTCGCTGGTAAATACATTCCCCCGGTGCACGGGGTATGTCTATGGTTCGGTGGATTTTTAAAATCTTTTCAAATTCATGTTTTGATAATGGGTACGGAAAATATATCGAAAACTACATGGAGTTCCTAAGGCAACATTTTTTTCGTTATTTTTCACCTAGGACGCACCGTTTTCGAGATATTTGCAATTTTATATATTTATTAAACTTTCCTGTGTTCTGAAAAATTCGCTGGTAAATACATTCCCCCGGTGCACGGGGTATGTCTATGGTTCGGTGGATTTTTAAAATCTTTTCAAATTCATGTTTTGATAATGGGTACGGAAAATATATCGAAAACTACATGGAGTTCCTAAGGCAGCATTTTTTTCGTTATTTTTCACCTAGGACGCACCGTTTTCGAGATATTTGCAATTTTATATATTTATTAAACTTTCCTGTGTTCTGAAAAATTCGCTGGTAAATACATTCCCCCGGTGCACGGGGTATGTCTATGGTTCGGTGGATTTTTAAAATCTTTTCAAATTCATGTTTTGATAATGGGTACGGAAAATATATCGAAAACTACATGGAGTTCCTAAGGCAGCATTTTTTTCGTTATTTTTCACCTAGGACGCACCGTTTTCGAGATATTTGCAATTTTATATATTTATTAAACTTTCCTGTGTTCTGAAAAATTCGCTGGTAAATACATTCCCCCGGTGCACGGGGTATGTCTATGGTTCGGTGGATTTTTAAAATCTTTTCAAATTCATGTTTTGATAATGGGTACGGAAAATATATCGAAAACTACATGGAGTTCCTAAGGCAGCATTTTTTTCGTTATTTTTCACCTAGGACGCACCGTTTTCGAGATATTTGCAATTTTATATATTTATTAAACTTTCCTGTGTTCTGAAAAATTCGCTGGTAAATACATTCCCCCGGTGCACGGGGTATGTCTATGGTTCGGTGGATTTTTAAAATCTTTTCAAATTCATGTTTTGATAATGGGTACGGAAAATATATCGAAAACTACATGGAGTTCCTAAGGCAGCATTTTTTTCGTTATTTTTCACCTAGGACGCACCGTTTTCGAGATATTTGCAATTTTATATATTTATTAAACTTTCCTGTGTTCTGAAAAATTCGCTGGTAAATACATTACCCTCACGGGGTATGTCTATGGTTCGGTGGATTTTTAAAATCTTTTCAAATTCATGTTTTGATAATGGGTACGGAAAATATATCGAAAACTACATGGAGTTCCTAAGGCAGCATTTTTTTCGTTATTTTTCACCTAGGACGCACCGTTTTCGAGATATTTGCAATTTTATATATTTATTAAACTTTCCTGTGTTCTGAAAAATTCGCTGGTAAATACATTCCCCCGGTGCACGGGGTATGTCTATGGTTCGGTGGATTTTTAAAAACCTTTTCAAATTCATGTTTTGATAATGGGTACGGAAAATATATCGAAAACTACATGGAGTTCCTAAGGCAGCATTTTTTTCGTTATTTTTCACCTAGGACGCACCGTTTTCGAGATATTTGCAATTTTATATATTATTAAACTTTCCTGTGTTCTGAAAAATTCGCTGGTAAATACATTCCCCCGGTGCACGGGGTATGTCTATGGTTCGGTGGATTTTTAAAATCTTTTCAAATTCATGTTTTGATAATGGGTACGGAAAATATATCGAAAACTACATGGAGTTCCTAAGGCAGCATTTTTTTTCGTTATTTTTCACCTAGGACGCACCGTTTTCGAGATATTTGCAATTTTATATATTTATTAAACTTTCCTGTGTTCTGAAAAATTCGCTGGTAAATACATTCCCCCGGTGCACGGGGTATGTCTATGGTTCGGTGGATTTTTAAAATCTTTTCAAATTCATGTTTTGATAATGGGTACGGAAAATATATCGAAAACTACATGGAGTTCCTAAGGCAGCATTTTTTTCGTTATTTTTCACCTAGGACGCACCGTTTTCGAGATATTTGCAATTTTATATATTTATTAAACTTTCCTGTGTTCTGAAAAATTCGCTGGTAAATACATTCCCCCCGGTGCACGGGGTATGTCTATGGTTCGGTGGATTTTTAAAATCTTTTCAAATTCATGTTTTGATAATGGGTACGGAAAATATATCGAAAACTACATGGAGTTCCTAAGGCAGCATTTTTTTTCGTTATTTTTCACCTAGGACGCACCGTTTTCGAGATATTTGCAATTTTATATATTTATTAAACTTTCCTGTGTTCTGAAAAATTCGCTGGTAAATACATTCCCCCGGTGCACGGGGTATGTCTATGGTTCGGTGGATTTTTAAAATCTTTTCAAATTCATGTTTTGATAATGGGTACGGAAAATATATCGAAAACTACATGGAGTTCCTAAGGCAGCATTTTTTTCGTTATTTTTCACCTAGGACGCACCGTTTTCGAGATATTTGCAATTTTATATATTTATTAAACTTTCCTGTGTTCTGAAAAATTCGCTGGTAAATACATTCCCCCGGTGCACGGGGTATGTCTATGGTTCGGTGGATTTTTAAAATCTTTTCAAATTCATGTTTTGATAATGGGTACGGAAAATATATCGAAAACTACATGGAGTTCCTAAGGCAGCATTTTTTTCGTTATTTTTCACCTAGGACGCACCGTTTTCGAGATATTTGCAATTTTATATATTTATTAAACTTTCCTGTGTTCTGAAAAATTCGCTGGTAAATACATTCCCCCGGTGCACGGGGTATGTCTATGGTTCGGTGGATTTTTAAAATCTTTTCAAATTCATGTTTTGATAATGGGTACGGAAAATATATCGAAAACTACATGGAGTTCCTAAGGCAGCATTTTTTTCGTTATTTTTCACCTAGGACGCACCGTTTTCGAGATATTTGCAATTTTATATATTTATTAAACTTTCCTGTGTTCTGAAAAATTCGCTGGTAAATACATTCCCCCGGTGCACGGGGTATGTCTATGGTTCGGTGGATTTTTAAAATCTTTTCAAATTCATGTTTTGATAATGGGTACGGAAAATATATCGAAAACTACATGGAGTTCCTAAGGCAGCATTTTTTTCGTTATTTTTTCACCTAGGACGCACCGTTTTCGAGATATTTGCAATTTTATATATTTATTAAACTTTCCTGTGTTCTGAAAAATTCGCTGGTAAATACATTCCCCCGGTGCACGGGGTATGTCTATGGTTCGGTGGATTTTTAAAATCTTTTCAAATTCATGTTTTGATAATGGGTACGGAAAATATATCGAAAACTACATGGAGTTCCTAAGGCAGCATTTTTTTCGTTATTTTTCACCTAGGACGCACCGTTTTCGAGATATTTGCAATTTTATATATTTATTAAACTTTCCTGTGTTCTGAAAAATTCGCTGGTAAATACATTCCCCCGGTGCACGGGGTATGTCTATGGTTCGGTGGATTTTTAAAATCTTTTCAAATTCATGTTTTGATAATGGGTACGGAAAATATATCGAAAACTACATGGAGTTCCTAAGGCAGCATTTTTTTCGTTATTTTTCACCTAGGACGCACCGTTTTCGAGATATTTGCATTTTTATATATTTATTAAACTTTCCTGTGTTCTGAAAAATTCGCTGGTAAATACATTCCCCCGGTGCACTGGGGATGTCTATGGTTCGGTGGATTTTTAAAATCTTTTCAAATTCATGTTTTGATAATGGGTACGGAAAATATATCGAAAACTACATGGAGTTCCTAAGGCAGCATTTTTTTCGTTATTTTTCACCTAGGACGCACCGTTTTCGAGATATTTGCATTTTTATATATTTATTAAACTTTCCTGTGTTCTGAAAAATTCGCTGGTAAATACATTCCCCCGGTGCACGGGGTATGTCTATGGTTCGGTGGATTTTTAAAATCTTTTCAAATTCATGTTTTGATAATGGGTACGGAAAATATATCGAAAACTACATGGAGTTCCTAAGGCAGCATTTTTTTCGTTATTTTTCACCTAGGACGCACCGTTTTCGAGATATTTGCAATTTTATATATTTATTAAACTTTCCTGTGTTCTGAAAAATTCGCTGGTAAATACATTCCCCCGGTGCACGGGGTATGTCTATGGTTCGGTGGATTTTTAAAATCTTTTCAAATTCATGTTTTGATAATGGGTACGGAAAATATATCGAAAACTACATGGAGTTCCTAAGGCAGCATTTTTTTCGTTATTTTTCACCTAGGACGCACCGTTTTCGAGATATTTGCAATTTTATATATTTATTAAACTTTCCTGTGTTCTGAAAAATTCGCTGGTAAATACATTCCCCCGGTGCACGGGGTATGTCTATGGTTCGGTGGATTTTTAAAATCTTTTCAAATTCATGTTTTGATAATGGGTACGGAAAATATATCGAAAACTACATGGAGTTCCTAAGGCAGCATTTTTTTTCGTTATTTTTCACCTAGGACGCACCGTTTTCGAGATATTTGCAATTTTATATATTTATTAAACTTTCCTGTGTTCTGAAAAATTCGCTGGTAAATACATTCCCCCGGTGCACGGGGTATGTCTATGGTTCGGTGGATTTTTAAAATCTTTTCAAATTCATGTTTTGATAATGGGTACGGAAAATATATCGAAAACTACATGGAGTTCCTAAGGCAGCATTTTTTTCGTTATTTTTCACCTAGGACGCACCGTTTTCGAGATATTTGCAATTTTATATATTTATTAAACTTTCCTGTGTTCTGAAAAATTCGCTGGTAAATACATTCCCCCGGTGCACGGGTATGTCTATGGTTCGGTGGATTTTTAAAATCTTTTCAAATTCATGTTTTGATAATGGGTACGGAAAATATATCGAAAACTACATGGAGTTCCTAAGGCAGCATTTTTTTCGTTATTTTTCACCTAGGACGCACCGTTTTCGAGATATTTGCAATTTTATATATTTATTAAACTTTCCTGTGTTCTGAAAAATTCGCTGGTAAATACATTCCCCCGGTGCACGGGGTATGTCTATGGTTCGGTGGATTTTTAAAATCTTTTCAAATTCATGTTTTGATAATGGGTACGGAAAATATATCGAAAACTACATGGAGTTCCTAAGGCAGCATTTTTTTCGTTATTTTTCACCTAGGACGCACCGTTTTCGAGATATTTGCAATTTTATATATTTATTAAACTTTCCTGTGTTCTGAAAAATTCGCTGGTAAATACATTCCCCCGGTGCACGGGGTATGTCTATGGTTCGGTGGATTTTTAAAATCTTTTCAAATTCATGTTTTGATAATGGGTACGGAAAATATATCGAAAACTACATGGAGTTCCTAAGGCAGCATTTTTTTTCGTTATTTTTCACCTAGGACGCACCGTTTTCGAGATATTTGCAATTTTATATATTTATTAAACTTTCCTGTGTTCTGAAAAATTCGCTGGTAAATACATTCCCCCGGTGCACGGGGTATGTCTATGGTTCGGTGGATTTTTAAAATCTTTTCAAATTCATGTTTTGATAATGGGTACGGGAAATATATCGAAAACTACATGGAGTTCCTAAGGCAGCATTTTTTTCGTTATTTTTCACCTAGGACGCACCGTTTTCGAGATATTTGCAATTTTATATATTTATTAAACTTTCCTGTGTTCTGAAAAATTCGCTGGTAAATACATTCCCCCGGTGCACGGGGTATGTCTATGGTTCGGTGGATTTTTAAAATCTTTTCAAATTCATGTTTTGATAATGGGTACGGAAAATATATCGAAAACTACATGGAGTTCCTAAGGCAGCATTTTTTTTCGTTATTTTTCACCTAGGACGCACCGTTTTCGAGATATTTGCAATTTTATATATTTATTAAACTTTCCTGTGTTCTGAAAAATTCGCTGGTAAATACATTCCCCCGGTGCACGGGGTATGTCTATGGTTCGGTGGATTTTTAAAATCTTTTCAAATTCATGTTTTGATAATGGGTACGGAAAATATATCGAAAACTACATGGAGTTCCTAAGGCAGCATTTTTTTCGTTATTTTTCACCTAGGACGCACCGTTTTCGAGATATTTGCAATTTTATATATTTATTAAACTTTCCTGTGTTCTGAAAAATTCGCTGGTAAATACATTCCCCCGGTGCACGGGGTATGTCTATGGTTCGGTGGATTTTTAAAATCTTTTCAAATTCATGTTTTGATAATGGGTACGGAAAATATATCGAAAACTACATGGAGTTCCTAAGGCAGCATTTTTTTCGTTATTTTTCACCTAGGACGCACCGTTTTCGAGATATTTGCAATTTTATATATTTATTAAACTTTCCTGTGTTCTGAAAAATTCGCTGGTAAATACATTCCCCCGGTGCACGGGGTATGTCTATGGTTCGGTGGATTTTTAAAATCTTTTCAAATTCATGTTTTGATAATGGGTACGGAAAATATATCGAAAACTACATGGAGTTCCTAAGGCAGCATTTTTTTCGTTATTTTTCACCTAGGACGCACCGTTTTCGAGATATTTGCAATTTTATATATTTATTAAACTTTCCTGTGTTCTGAAAAATTCGCTGGTAAATACATTCCCCCGGTGCACGGGGTATGTCTATGGTTCGGTGGATTTTTAAAATCTTTTCAAATTCATGTTTTGATAATGGGTACGGAAAATATATCGAAAACTACATGGAGTTCCTAAGGCAGCATTTTTTTTCGTTATTTTTCACCTAGGACGCACCGTTTTCGAGATATTTGCAATTTTATATATTTATTAAACTTTCCTGTGTTCTGAAAAATTCGCTGGTAAATACATTCCCCCGGTGCACGGGGTATGTCTATGGTTCGGTGGATTTTTAAAATCTTTTCAAATTCATGTTTTGATAATGGGTACGGAAAATATATCGAAAACTACATGGAGTTCCTAAGGCAGCATTTTTTTCGTTATTTTTCACCTAGGACGCACCGTTTTCGAGATATTTGCAATTTTATATATTTATTAAACTTTCCTGTGTTCTGAAAAATTCGCTGGTAAATACATTCCCCCGGTGCACGGGGTATGTCTATGGTTCGGTGGATTTTTAAAATCTTTTCAAATTCATGTTTTGATAATGGGTACGGAAAATATATCGAAAACTACATGGAGTTCCTAAGGCAGCATTTTTTTTCGTTATTTTTCACCTAGGACGCACCGTTTTCGAGATATTTGCAATTTTATATATTTATTAAACTTTCCTGTGTTCTGAAAAATTCGCTGGTAAATACATTCCCCCGGTGCACGGGGTATGTCTATGGTTCGGTGGATTTTTAAAATCTTTTCAAATTCATGTTTTGATAATGGGTACGGAAAATATATCGAAAACTACATGGAGTTCCTAAGGCAGCATTTTTTTCGTTATTTTTCACCTAGGACGCACCGTTTTCGAGATATTTGCAATTTTATATATTTATTAAACTTTCCTGTGTTCTGAAAAATTCGCTGGTAAATACATTCCCCCGGTGCACGGGGTATGTCTATGGTCCGGTGGATTTTTAAAATCTTTTCAAATTCATGTTTTGATAATGGGTACGGAAAATATATCGAAAACTACATGGAGTTCCTAAGGCAGCATTTTTTTCGTTATTTTTCACCTAGGACGCACCGTTTTCGAGATATTTGCAATTTTATATATTTATTAAACTTTCCTGTGTTCTGAAAAATTCGCTGGTAAATACATTCCCCCGGTGCACGGGGTATGTCTATGGTTCGGTGGATTTTTAAAATCTTTTCAAATTCATGTTTTGATAATGGGTACGGAAAATATATCGAAAACTACATGGAGTTCCTAAGGCAGCATTTTTTTCGTTATTTTTCACCTAGGACGCACCGTTTTCGAGATATTTGCAATTTTATATATTTATTAAACTTTCCTGTGTTCTGAAAAATTCGCTGGTAAATACATTCCCCCGGTGCACGGGGTATGTCTATGGTTCGGTGGATTTTTAAAATCTTTTCAAATTCATGTTTTGATAATGGGTACGGAAAATATATCGAAAACTACATGGAGTTCCTAAGGCAGCATTTTTTTCGTTATTTTTCACCTAGGACGCACCGTTTTCGAGATATTTGCAATTTTATATATTTATTAAACTTTCCTGTGTTCTGAAAAATTCGCTGGTAAATACATTCCCCCGGTGCACGGGGTATGTCTATGGTTCGGTGGATTTTTAAAATCTTTTCAAATTCATGTTTTGATAATGGGTACGGAAAATATATCGAAAACTACATGGAGTTCCTAAGGCAGCATTTTTTTCTATTTTTTTCACCTAGGACGCACCGTTTTCGAGATATTTGCAATTTTATATATTTATTAAACTTTCCTGTGTTCTGAAAAATTCGCTGGTAAATACATTCCCCCGGTGCACGGGGTATGTCTATGGTTCGGTGGATTTTTAAAATCTTTTCAAATTCATGTTTTGATAATGGGTACGGAAAATATATCGAAAACTACATGGAGTTCCTAAGGCAGCATTTTTTTCGTTATTTTTCACCTAGGACGCACCGTTTTCGAGATATTTGCAATTTTATATATTTATTAAACTTTCCTGTGTTCTGAAAAATTCGCTGGTAAATACATTCCCCCGGTGCACGGGGTATGTCTATGGTTCGGTGGATTTTTAAAATCTTTTCAAATTCATGTTTTGATAATGGGTACGGAAAATATATCGAAAACTACATGGAGTTCCTAAGGCAGCATTTTTTTCGTTATTTTTCACCTAGGACGCACCGTTTTCGAGATATTTGCAATTTTATATATTTATTAAACTTTCCTGTGTTCTGAAAAATTCGCTGGTAAATACATTCCCCCGGTGCACGGGGTATGTCTATGGTTCGGTGGATTTTTAAAATCTTTTCAAATTCATGTTTTGATAATGGGTACGGAAAATATATCGAAAACTACATGGAGTTCCTAAGGCAGCATTTTTTTTCGTTATTTTTCACCTAGGACGCACCGTTTTCGAGATATTTGCAATTTTATATATTTATTAAACTTTCCTGTGTTCTGAAAAATTCGCTGGTAAATACATTCCCCCGGTGCACGGGGTATGTCTATGGTTCGGTGGATTTTTAAAATCTTTTCAAATTCATGTTTTGATAATGGGTACGGAAAATATATCGAAAACTACATGGAGTTCCTAAGGCAGCATTTTTTTCGTTATTTTTCACCTAGGACGCACCGTTTTCGAGATATTTGCAATTTTATATATTTATTAAACTTTCCTGTGTTCTGAAAAATTCGCTGGTAAATACATTCCCCCGGTGCACGGGTATGTCTATGGTTCGGTGGATTTTTTAAAATCTTTTCAAATTCATGTTTTGATAATGGGTACGGAAAATATATCGAAAACTACATGGAGTTCCTAAGGCAGCATTTTTTTTCGTTATTTTTCACCTAGGACGCACCGTTTTCGAGATATTTGCAATTTTATATATTTATTAAACTTTCCTGTGTTCTGAAAAATTCGCTGGTAAATACATTCCCCCGGTGCACGGGGTATGTCTATGGTTCGGTGGATTTTTAAAATCTTTTCAAATTCATGTTTTGATAATGGGTACGGAAAATATATCGAAAACTACATGGAGTTCCTAAGGCAAGCATTTTTTTTCGTTATTTTTCACCTAGGACGCACCGTTTTCGAGATATTTGCAATTTTATATATTTATTAAACTTTCCTGTGTTCTGAAAAATTCGCTGGTAAATACATTCCCCCGGTGCACGGGTATGTCTATGGTTCGGTGGATTTTTAAAATCTTTTCAAATTCATGTTTTGATAATGGGTACGGAAAATATATCGAAAACTACATGGAGTTCCTAAGGCAGCATTTTTTTCGTTATTTTTCACCTAGGACGCACCGTTTTCGAGATATTTGCAATTTTATATATTTATTAAACTTTCCTGTGTTCTGAAAAATTCGCTGGTAAATACATTCCCCCGGTGCACGGGGTATGTCTATGGTTCGGTGGATTTTTAAAATCTTTTCAAATTCATGTTTTGATAATGGGTACGGAAAAAATATCGAAAACTACATGGAGTTCCTAAGGCAGCATTTTTTTCGTTATTTTTCACCTAGGACGCACCGTTTTCGAGATATTTGCAATTTTATATATTTATTAAACTTTCCTGTGTTCTGAAAAATTCGCTGGTAAATACATTCCCCCGGTGCACGGGGTATGTCTATGGTTCGGTGGATTTTTAAAATCTTTTCAAATTCATGTTTTGATAATGGGTACGGAAAATATATCGAAAACTACATGGAGTTCCTAAGGCAGCATTTTTTTCGTTATTTTTCACCTAGGACGCACCGTTTTCGAGATATTTGCAATTTTATATATTTATTAAACTTTCCTGTGTTCTGAAAAATTCGCTGGTAAATACATTCCCCCGGTGCACGGGGTATGTCTATGGTTCGGTGGATTTTTAAAATCTTTTCAAATTCATGTTTTGATAATGGGTACGGAAAATATATCGAAAACTACATGGAGTTCCTAAGGCAGCATTTTTTTCGTTATTTTTCACCTAGGACGCACCGTTTTCGAGATATTTGCAATTTTATATATTTATTAAACTTTCCTGTGTTCTGAAAAATTCGCTGGTAAATACATTCCCCCGGTGCACGGGGTATGTCTATGGTTCGGTGGATTTTTAAAATCTTTTCAAATTCATGTTTTGATAATGGGTACGGAAAATATATCGAAAACTACATGGAGTTCCTAAGGCAGCATTTTTTTCGTTATTTTTCACCTAGGACGCACCGTTTTCGAGATATTTGCAATTTTATATATTTATTAAACTTTCCTGTGTTCTGAAAAATTCGCTGGTAAATACATTCCCCCGGTGCACGGGGTATGTCTATGGTTCGGTGGATTTTTAAAATCTTTTCAAATTCATGTTTTGATAATGGGTACGGAAAATATATCGAAAACTACATGGAGTTCCTAAGGCAGCATTTTTTTCGTTATTTTTCACCTAGGACGCACCGTTTTCGAGATATTTGCAATTTTATATATTTATTAAACTTTCCTGTGTTCTGAAAAATTCGCTGGTAAATACATTCCCCCGGTGCACGGGGTATGTCTATGGTTCGGTGGATTTTTAAAATCTTTTCAAATTCATGTTTTGATAATGGGTACGGAAAATATATCGAAAACTACATGGAGTTCCTAAGGCAGCATTTTTTTCGTTATTTTTCACCTAGGACGCACCGTTTTCGAGATATTTGCAATTTTATATATTTATTAAACTTTCCTGTGTTCTGAAAAATTCGCTGGTAAATACATTCCCCCGGTGCACGGGGTATGTCTATGGTTCGGTGGATTTTTAAAATCTTTTCAAATTCATGTTTTGATAATGGGTACGGAAAATATATCGAAAACTACATGGAGTTCCTAAGGCAGCATTTTTTTCGTTATTTTTCACCTAGGACGCACCGTTTTCGAGATATTTGCAATTTTATATATTTATTAAACTTTCCTGTGTTCTGAAAAATTCGCTGGTAAATACATTCCCCCGGTGCACGGGGTATGTCTATGGTTCGGTGGATTTTTAAAATCTTTTCAAATTCATGTTTTGATAATGGGTACGGAAAATATATCGAAAACTACATGGAGTTCCTAAGGCAGCATTTTTTTCGTTATTTTTCACCTAGGACGCACCGTTTTCGAGATATTTGCAATTTTATATATTTATTAAACTTTCCTGTGTTCTGAAAAATTCGCTGGTAAATACATTCCCCCGGTGCACGGGGTATGTCTATGGTTCGGTGGATTTTTAAAATCTTTTCAAATTCATGTTTTGATAATGGGTACGGAAAATATATCGAAAACTACATGGAGTTCCTAAGGCAGCATTTTTTTTCGTTATTTTTCACCTAGGACGCACCGTTTTCGAGATATTTGCAATTTTATATATTTATTAAACTTTCCTGTGTTCTGAAAAATTCGCTGGTAAATACATTCCCCCGGTGCACGGGGTATGTCTATGGTTCGGTGGATTTTTAAAATCTTTTCAAATTCATGTTTTGATAATGGGTACGGAAAATATATCGAAAACTACATGGAGTTCCTAAGGCAGCATTTTTTTCGTTATTTTTCACCTAGGACGCACCGTTTTCGAGATATTTGCAATTTTATATATTTATTAAACTTTCCTGTGTTCTGAAAAATTCGCTGGTAAATACATTCCCCCGGTGCACGGGGTATGTCTATGGTTCGGTGGATTTTTAAAATCTTTTCAAATTCATGTTTTGATAATGGGTACGGAAAATATATCGAAAACTACATGGAGTTCCTAAGGCAGCATTTTTTTCGTTATTTTTCACCTAGGACGCACCGTTTTCGAGATATTTGCAATTTTATATATTTATTAAACTTTCCTGTGTTCTGAAAAATTCGCTGGTAAATACATTCCCCCGGTGCACGGGGTATGTCTATGGTTCGGTGGATTTTTAAAATCTTTTCAAATTCATGTTTTGATAATGGGTACGGAAAATATATCGAAAACTACATGGAGTTCCTAAGGCAGCATTTTTTTCGTTATTTTTCACCTAGGACGCACCGTTTTCGAGATATTTGCAATTTTATATATTTATTAAACTTTCCTGTGTTCTGAAAAATTCGCTGGTAAATACATTCCCCCGGTGCACGTTGTATGTCTATGGTTCGGTGGATTTTTAAAATCTTTTCAAATTCATGTTTTGATAATGGGTACGGAAAATATATCGAAAACTACATGGAGTTCCTAAGGCAGCATTTTTTTCGTTATTTTTCACCTAGGACGCACCGTTTTCGAGATATTTGCAATTTTATATATTTATTAAACTTTCCTGTGTTCTGAAAAATTCGCTGGTAAATACATTCCCCCGGTGCACGGGGTATGTCTATGGTTCGGTGGATTTTTAAAATCTTTTCAAATTCATGTTTTGATAATGGGTACGGAAAATATATCGAAAACTACATGGAGTTCCTAAGGCAGCATTTTTTTCGTTATTTTTCACCTAGGACGCACCGTTTTCGAGATATTTGCAATTTTATATATTTATTAAACTTTCCTGTGTTCTGAAAAATTCGCTGGTAAATACATTCCCCCGGTGCACGGGGTATGTCTATGGTTCGGTGGATTTTTAAAATCTTTTCAAATTCATGTTTTGATAATGGGTACGGAAAATATATCGAAAACTACATGGAGTTCCTAAGGCAGCATTTTTTTCGTTATTTTTCACCTAGGACGCACCGTTTTCGAGATATTTGCAATTTTATATATTTATTAAACTTTCCTGTGTTCTGAAAAATTCGCTGGTAAATACATTCCCCCGGTGCACGGGGTATGTCTATGGTTCGGTGGATTTTTAAAATCTTTTCAAATTCATGTTTTGATAATGGGTACGGAAAATATATCGAAAACTACATGGAGTTCCTAAGGCAGCATTTTTTTCGTTATTTTTCACCTAGGACGCACCGTTTTCGAGATATTTGCAATTTTATATATTTATTAAACTTTCCTGTGTTCTGAAAAATTCGCTGGTAAATACATTCCCCCGGTGCACGGGGTATGTCTATGGTTCGGTGGATTTTTAAAATCTTTTCAAATTCATGTTTTGATAATGGGTACGGAAAATATATCGAAAACTACATGGAGTTCCTAAGGCAGCATTTTTTTCGTTATTTTTCACCTAGGACGCACCGTTTTCGAGATATTTGCAATTTTATATATTTATTAAACTTTCCTGTGTTCTGAAAAATTCGCTGGTAAATACATTCCCCCGGTGCACGGGGTATGTCTATGGTTCGGTGGATTTTTAAAATCTTTTCAAATTCATGTTTTGATAATGGGTACGGAAAATATATCGAAAACTACATGGAGTTCCTAAGGCAGCATTTTTTTCGTTATTTTTCACCTAGGACGCACCGTTTTCGAGATATTTGCAATTTTATATATTTATTAAACTTTCCTGTGTTCTGAAAAATTCGCTGGTAAATACATTCCCCCGGTGCACGGGGTATGTCTATGGTTCGGTGGATTTTTAAAATCTTTTCAAATTCATGTTTTGATAATGGGTACGGAAAATATATCGAAAACTACATGGAGTTCCTAAGGCAGCATTTTTTTCGTTATTTTTCACCTAGGACGCACCGTTTTCGAGATATTTGCAATTTTATATATTTATTAAACTTTCCTGTGTTCTGAAAAATTCGCTGGTAAATACATTCCCCCGGTGCACGGGGTATGTCTATGGTTCGGTGGATTTTTAAAATCTTTTCAAATTCATGTTTTGATAATGGGTACGGAAAATATATCGAAAACTACATGGAGTTCCTAAGGCAGCATTTTTTTTCGTTATTTTTCACCTAGGACGCACCGTTTTCGAGATATTTGCAATTTTATATATTTATTAAACTTTCCTGTGTTCTGAAAAATTCGCTGGTAAATACATTCCCCCGGTGCACGGGGTATGTCTATGGTTCGGTGGATTTTTAAAATCTTTTCAAATTCATGTTTTGATAAATGGGTACGGAAAATATATCGAAAACTACATGGAGTTCCTAAGGCAGCATTTTTTTCGTTATTTTTCACCTAGGACGCACCGTTTTCGAGATATTTGCAATTTTATATATTTATTAAACTTTCCTGTGTTCTGAAAAATTCGCTGGTAAATACATTCCCCCGGTGCACGGGGTATGTCTATGGTTCGGTGGATTTTTAAAATCTTTTCAAATTCATGTTTTGATAATGGGTACGGAAAATATATCGAAAACTACATGGAGTTCCTAAGGCAGCATTTTTTTCGTTATTTTTCACCTAGGACGCACCGTTTTCGAGATATTTGCAATTTTATATATTTATTAAACTTTCCTGTGTTCTGAAAAATTCGCTGGTAAATACATTCCCCCGGTGCACGGGGTATGTCTATGGTTCGGTGGATTTTTAAAATCTTTTCAAATTCATGTTTTGATAATGGGTACGGAAAATATATCGAAAACTACATGGAGTTCCTAAGGCAGCATTTTTTTTCGTTATTTTTCACCTAGGACGCACCGTTTTCGAGATATTTGCAATTTTATATATTTATTAAACTTTCCTGTGTTCTGAAAAATTCGCTGGTAAATACATTCCCCCGGTGCACGGGGTATGTCTATGGTTCGGTGGATTTTTAAAATCTTTTCAAATTCATGTTTTGATAATGGGTACGGAAAATATATCGAAAACTACATGGAGTTCCTAAGGCAGCATTTTTTTCGTTATTTTTCACCTAGGACGCACCGTTTTCGAGATATTTGCAATTTTATATATTTATTAAACTTTCCTGTGTTCTGAAAAATTCGCTGGTAAATACATTCCCCCGGTGCACGGGGTATGTCTATGGTTCGGTGGATTTTTAAAATCTTTTCAAATTCATGTTTTGATAATGGGTACGGAAAATATATCGAAAACTACATGGAGTTCCTAAGGCAGCATTTTTTTTCGTTATTTTTCACCTAGGACGCACCGTTTTCGAGATATTTGCAATTTTATATATTTATTAAACTTTCCTGTGTTCTGAAAAATTCGCTGGTAAATACATTCCCCCGGTGCACGGGGTATGTCTATGGTTCGGTGGATTTTTAAAATCTTTTCAAATTCATGTTTTGATAATGGGTACGGAAAATATATATAAAAAACTACATGGAGTTCCTAAGGCAGCATTTTTTTTTGTTATTTTTCACCTAGGACGCACCGTTTTCGAGATATTTGCAATTTTATATATTTATTAAACTTTCCTGTGTTCTGAAAAATTCGCTGGTAAATACATTCCCCCGGTGCACGGGGTATGTCTATGGTTCGGTGGATTTTTAAAATCTTTTCAAATTCATGTTTTGATAATGGGTACGGAAAATATATCGAAAACTACATGGAGTTCCTAAGGCAGCATTTTTTTTCGTTATTTTTCACCTAGGACGCACCGTTTTCGAGATATTTGCAATTTTATATATTTATTAAACTTTCCTGTGTTCTGAAAAATTCGCTGGTAAATACATTCCCCCGGTGCACGGGGTATGTCTATGGTTCGGTGGATTTTTAAAATCTTTTCAAATTCATGTTTTGATAATGGGTACGGAAAATATATCGAAAACTACATGGAGTTCCTAAGGCAGCATTTTTTTCGTTATTTTTCACCTAGGACGCACCGTTTTCGAGATATTTGCAATTTTATATATTTATTAAACTTTCCTGTGTTCTGAAAAATTCGCTGGTAAATACATTCCCCCGGTGCACGGGGTATGTCTATGGTTCGGTGGATTTTTAAAATCTTTTCAAATTCATGTTTTGATAATGGGTACGGAAAATATATCGAAAACTACATGGAGTTCCTAAGGCAGCATTTTTTTTCGTTATTTTTCACCTAGGACGCACCGTTTTCGAGATATTTGCAATTTTATATATTTATTAAACTTTCCTGTGTTCTGAAAAATTCGCTGGTAAATACATTCCCCCGGTGCACGGGGTATGTCTATGGTTCGGTGGATTTTTAAAATCTTTTCAAATTCATGTTTTGATAATGGGTACGGAAAATATATCGAAAACTACATGGAGTTCCTAAGGCAAGCATTTTTTTTCGTTATTTTTCACCTAGGACGCACCGTTTTCGAGATATTTGCAATTTTATATATTTATTAAACTTTCCTGTGTTCTGAAAAATTCGCTGGTAAATACATTCCCCCGGTGCACGGGGTATGTCTATGGTTCGGTGGATTTTTAAAATCTTTTCAAATTCATGTTTTGATAATGGGTACGGAAAATATATCGAAAACTACATGGAGTTCCTAAGGCAGCATTTTTTTTCGTTATTTTTCACCTAGGACGCACCGTTTTCGAGATATTTGCAATTTTATATATTTATTAAACTTTCCTGTGTTCTGAAAAATTCGCTGGTAAATACATTCCCCCGGTGCACGGGGTATGTCTATGGTTCGGTGGATTTTTAAAATCTTTTCAAATTCATGTTTTGATAATGGGTACGGAAAATATATCGAAAACTACATGGAGTTCCTAAGGCAGCATTTTTTTCGTTATTTTTCACCTAGGACGCACCGTTTTCGAGATATTTGCAATTTTATATATTTATTAAACTTTCCTGTGTTCTGAAAAATTCGCTGGTAAATACATTCCCCCGGTGCACGGGGTATGTCTATGGTTCGGTGGATTTTTAAAATCTTTTCAAATTCATGTTTTGATAATGGGTACGGAAAATATATCGAAAACTACATGGAGTTCCTAAGGCAGCATTTTTTTTCGTTATTTTTCACCTAGGACGCACCGTTTTCGAGATATTTGCAATTTTATATATTTATTAAACTTTCCTGTGTTCTGAAAAATTCGCTGGTAAATACATTCCCCCGGTGCACGGGGTATGTCTATGGTTCGGTGGATTTTTAAAATCTTTTCAAATTCATGTTTTGATAATGGGTACGGAAAATATATCGAAAACTACATGGAGTTCCTAAGGCAGCATTTTTTTCGTTATTTTTCACCTAGGACGCACCGTTTTCGAGATATTTGCAATTTTATATATTTATTAAACTTTCCTGTGTTCTGAAAAATTCGCTGGTAAATACATTCCCCCGGTGCACGGGGTATGTCTATGGTTCGGTGGATTTTTAAAATCTTTTCAAATTCATGTTTTGATAATGGGTACGGAAAATATATCGAAAACTACATGGAGTTCCTAAGGCAGCATTTTTTTCGTTATTTTTCACCTAGGACGCACCGTTTTCGAGATATTTGCAATTTTATATATTTATTAAACTTTCCTGTGTTCTGAAAAATTCGCTGGTAAATACATTCCCCCGGTGCACGGGGTATGTCTATGGTTCGGTGGATTTTTAAAATCTTTTCAAATTCATGTTTTGATAATGGGTACGGAAAATATATCGAAAACTACATGGAGTTCCTAAGGCAGCATTTTTTTTCGTTATTTTTCACCTAGGACGCACCGTTTTCGAGATATTTGCAATTTTATATATTTATTAAACTTTCCTGTGTTCTGAAAAATTCGCTGGTAAATACATTCCCCCGGTGCACGGGGTATGTCTATGGTTCGGTGGATTTTTAAAATCTTTTCAAATTCATGTTTTGATAATGGGTACGGAAAATATATCGAAAACTACATGGAGTTCCTAAGGCAGCATTTTTTTCGTTATTTTTCACCTAGGACGCACCGTTTTCGAGATATTTGCAATTTTATATATTTATTAAACTTTCCTGTGTTCTGAAAAATTCGCTGGTAAATACATTCCCCCGGTGCACGGGGTATGTCTATGGTTCGGTGGATTTTTAAAATCTTTTCAAATTCATGTTTTGATAATGGGTACGGAAAATATATCGAAAACTACATGGAGTTCCTAAGGCAGCATTTTTTTCGTTATTTTTCACCTAGGACGCACCGTTTTCGAGATATTTGCAATTTTATATATTTATTAAACTTTCCTGTGTTCTGAAAAATTCGCTGGTAAATACATTCCCCCGGTGCACTGGGGATGTCTATGGTTCGGTGGATTTTTAAAATCTTTTCAAATTCATGTTTTGATAATGGGTACGGAAAATATATCGAAAACTACATGGAGTTCCTAAGGCAGCATTTTTTTTTCGTTATTTTTCACCTAGGACGCACCGTTTTCGAGATATTTGCAATTTTATATATTTATTAAACTTTCCTGTGTTCTGAAAAATTCGCTGGTAAATACATTCCCCCGGTGCACGGGGTATGTCTATGGTTCGGTGGATTTTTAAAATCTTTTCAAATTCATGTTTTGATAATGGGTACGGAAAATATATCGAAAACTACATGGAGTTCCTAAGGCAGCATTTTTTTTCGTTATTTTTCACCTAGGACGCACCGTTTTCGAGATATTTGCAATTTTATATATTTATTAAACTTTCCTGTGTTCTGAAAAATTCGCTGGTAAATACATTCCCCCGGTGCACGGGGTATGTCTATGGTTCGGTGGATTTTTAAAATCTTTTCAAATTCATGTTTTGATAATGGGTACGGAAAATATATCGAAAACTACATGGAGTTCCTAAGGCAGCATTTTTTTTCGTTATTTTTCACCTAGGACGCACCGTTTTCGAGATATTTGCAATTTTATATATTTATTAAACTTTCCTGTGTTCTGAAAAATTCGCTGGTAAATACATTCCCCCGGTGCACGGGGTATGTCTATGGTTCGGTGGATTTTTAAAATCTTTTCAAATTCATGTTTTGATAATGGGTACGGAAAATATATCGAAAACTACATGGAGTTCCTAAGGCAGCATTTTTTTTCGTTATTTTTCACCTAGGACGCACCGTTTTCGAGATATTTGCAATTTTATATATTTATTAAACTTTCCTGTGTTCTGAAAAATTCGCTGGTAAATACATTCCCCCGGTGCACGGGGTATGTCTATGGTTCGGTGGATTTTTAAAATCTTTTCAAATTCATGTTTTGATAATGGGTACGGAAAATATATCGAAAACTACATGGAGTTCCTAAGGCAGCATTTTTTTTCGTTATTTTTCACCTAGGACGCACCGTTTTTCGAGATATTTGCAATTTTATATATTTATTAAACTTTCCTGTGTTCTGAAAAATTCGCTGGTAAATACATTCCCCCGGTGCACGGGGTATGTCTATGGTTCGGTGGATTTTTAAAATCTTTTCAAATTCATGTTTTGATAATGGGTACGGGAAATATATCGAAAACTACATGGAGTTCCTAAGGCAGCATTTTTTTCGTTATTTTTCACCTAGGACGCACCGTTTTCGAGATATTTGCAATTTTATATATTTATTAAACTTTCCTGTGTTCTGAAAAATTCGCTGGTAAATACATTCCCCCGGTGCACGGGGTATGTCTATGGTTCGGTGGATTTTTAAAATCTTTTCAAATTCATGTTTTGATAATGGGTACGGGAAATATATCGAAAACTACATGGAGTTCCTAAGGCAGCATTTTTTTTCGTTATTTTTCACCTAGGACGCACCGTTTTCGAGATATTTGCAATTTTATATATTTATTAAACTTTCCTGTGTTCTGAAAAATTCGCTGGTAAATACATTCCCCCGGTGCACGGGGTATGTCTATGGTTCGGTGGATTTTTAAAATCTTTTCAAATTCATGTTTTGATAATGGGTACGGAAAATATATCGAAAACTACATGGAGTTCCTAAGGCAGCATTTTTTTCGTTATTTTTCACCTAGGACGCACCGTTTTCGAGATATTTGCAATTTTATATATTTATTAAACTTTCCTGTGTTCTGAAAAATTCGCTGGTAAATACATTCCCCCGGTGCACGGGGTATGTCTATGGTTCGGTGGATTTTTAAAATCTTTTCAAATTCATGTTTTGATAATGGGTACGGAAAATATATCGAAAACTACATGGAGTTCCTAAGGCAGCATTTTTTTCGTTATTTTTCACCTAGGACGCACCGTTTTCGAGATATTTGCAATTTTATATATTTATTAAACTTTCCTGTGTTCTGAAAAATTCGCTGGTAAATACATTCCCCCGGTGCACGGGGTATGTCTATGGTTCGGTGGATTTTTAAAATCTTTTCAAATTCATGTTTTTGATAATGGGTACGGAAAATATATCGAAAACTACATGGAGTTCCTAAGGCAGCATTTTTTTCGTTATTTTTCACCTAGGACGCACCGTTTTCGAGATATTTGCAATTTTATATATTTATTAAACTTTCCTGTGTTCTGAAAAATTCGCTGGTAAATACATTCCCCCGGTGCACGGGGTATGTCTATGGTTCGGTGGATTTTTAAAATCTTTTCAAATTCATGTTTTGATAATGGGTACGGAAAATATATCGAAAACTACATGGAGTTCCTAAGGCAGCATTTTTTTTCGTTATTTTTCACCTAGGACGCACCGTTTTCGAGATATTTGCAATTTTATATATTTATTAAACTTTCCTGTGTTCTGAAAAATTCGCTGGTAAATACATTCCCCCGGTGCACGGGGTATGTCTATGGTTCGGTGGATTTTTAAAATCTTTTCAAATTCATGTTTTGATAATGGGTACGGAAAATATATCGAAAACTACATGGAGTTCCTAAGGCAGCATTTTTTTCGTTATTTTTCACCTAGGACGCACCGTTTTCGAGATATTTGCAATTTTATATATTTATTAAACTTTCCTGTGTTCTGAAAAATTCGCTGGTAAATACATTCCCCCGGTGCACGGGGTATGTCTATGGTTCGGTGGATTTTTAAAATCTTTTCAAATTCATGTTTTGATAATGGGTACGGAAAATATATCGAAAACTACATGGAGTTCCTAAGGCAGCATTTTTTTCGTTATTTTTCACCTAGGACGCACCGTTTTCGAGATATTTGCAATTTTATATATTTATTAAACTTTCCTGTGTTCTGAAAAATTCGCTGGTAAATACATTCCCCCGGTGCACGGGGTATGTCTATGGTTCGGTGGATTTTTAAAATCTTTTCAAATTCATGTTTTGATAATGGGTACGGAAAATATATCGAAAACTACATGGAGTTCCTAAGGCAGCATTTTTTTCGTTATTTTTCACCTAGGACGCACCGTTTTCGAGATATTTGCAATTTTATATATTTATTAAACTTTCCTGTGTTCTGAAAAATTCGCTGGTAAATACATTCCCCCGGTGCACGGGGTATGTCTATGGTTCGGTGGATTTTTAAAATCTTTTCAAATTCATGTTTTGATAATGGGTACGGAAAATATATCGAAAACTACATGGAGTTCCTAAGGCAGCATTTTTTTCGTTATTTTTCACCTAGGACGCACCGTTTTCGAGATATTTGCAATTTTATATATTTATTAAACTTTCCTGTGTTCTGAAAAATTCGCTGGTAAATACATTCCCCCGGTGCACGGGGTATGTCTATGGTTCGGTGGATTTTTAAAATCTTTTCAAATTCATGTTTTGATAATGGGTACGGAAAATATATCGAAAACTACATGGAGTTCCTAAGGCAGCATTTTTTTCGTTATTTTTCACCTAGGACGCACCGTTTTCGAGATATTTGCAATTTTATATATTTATTAAACTTTCCTGTGTTCTGAAAAATTCGCTGGTAAATACATTCCCCCGGTGCACGGGGTATGTCTATGGTTCGGTGGATTTTTAAAATCTTTTCAAATTCATGTTTTGATAATGGGTACGGAAAATATATCGAAAACTACATGGAGTTCCTAAGGCAGCATTTTTTTCGTTATTTTTCACCTAGGACGCACCGTTTTCGAGATATTTGCAATTTTATATATTTATTAAACTTTCCTGTGTTCTGAAAAATTCGCTGGTAAATACATTCCCCCGGTGCACGGGGTATGTCTATGGTTCGGTGGATTTTTAAAATCTTTTCAAATTCATGTTTTGATAATGGGTACGGAAAATATATCGAAAACTACATGGAGTTCCTAAGGCAGCATTTTTTTTCGTTATTTTTCACCTAGGACGCACCGTTTTCGAGATATTTGCAATTTTATATATTTATTAAACTTTCCTGTGTTCTGAAAAATTCGCTGGTAAATACATTCCCCCGGTGCACGGGGTATGTCTATGGTTCGGTGGATTTTTAAAATCTTTTCAAATTCATGTTTTGATAATGGGTACGGAAAATATATCGAAAACTACATGGAGTTCCTAAGGCAGCATTTTTTTTCGTTATTTTTCACCTAGGACGCACCGTTTTCGAGATATTTGCAATTTTATATATTTATTAAACTTTCCTGTGTTCTGAAAAATTCGCTGGTAAATACATTCCCCCGGTGCACGGGGTATGTCTATGGTTCGGTGGATTTTTAAAATCTTTTCAAATTCATGTTTTGATAATGGGTACGGAAAATATATCGAAAACTACATGGAGTTCCTAAGGCAGCATTTTTTTTCGTTATTTTTCACCTAGGACGCACCGTTTTCGAGATATTTGCAATTTTATATATTTATTAAACTTTCCTGTGTTCTGAAAAATTCGCTGGTAAATACATTCCCCCGGTGCACGGGGTATGTCTATGGTTCGGTGGATTTTTAAAATCTTTTCAAATTCATGTTTTGATAATGGGTACGGAAAATATATCGAAAACTACATGGAGTTCCTAAGGCAGCATTTTTTTTCGTTATTTTTCACCTAGGACGCACCGTTTTCGAGATATTTGCAATTTTATATATTTATTAAACTTTCCTGTGTTCTGAAAAATTCGCTGGTAAATACATTCCCCCGGTGCACGGGGTATGTCTATGGTTCGGTGGATTTTTAAAATCTTTTCAAATTCATGTTTTGATAATGGGTACGGAAAATATATCGAAAACTACATGGAGTTCCTAAGGCAGCATTTTTTTCTTTTTTTTTCACCTAGGACACACCGTTTTCGAGATATTTGCAATTTTATATATTTATTAAACTTTCCTGTGTTCTGAAAAATTCGCTGGTAAATACATTCCCCCGGTGCACGGGGTATGTCTATGGTTCGGTGGATTTTTAAAATCTTTTCAAATTCATGTTTTGATAATGGGTACGGAAAATATATCGAAAACTACATGGAGTTCCTAAGGCAGCATTTTTTTTCGTTATTTTTCACCTAGGACGCACCGTTTTCGAGATATTTGCAATTTTATATATTTATTAAACTTTCCTGTGTTCTGAAAAATTCGCTGGTAAATACATTCCCCCGGTGCACGGGGTATGTCTATGGTTCGGTGGATTTTTAAAATCTTTTCAAATTCATGTTTTGATAATGGGTACGGAAAATATATCGAAAACTACATGGAGTTCCTAAGGCAGCATTTTTTTCGTTATTTTTCACCTAGGACGCACCGTTTTCGAGATATTTGCAATTTTATATATTTATTAAACTTTCCTGTGTTCTGAAAAATTCGCTGGTAAATACATTCCCCCGGTGCACGGGGTATGTCTATGGTTCGGTGGATTTTTAAAATCTTTTCAAATTCATGTTTTGATAATGGGTACGGAAAATATATCGAAAACTACATGGAGTTCCTAAGGCAGCATTTTTTTCGTTATTTTTTCACCTAGGACGTTCCGTTTTCGAGATATTTGCAATTTTATATATTTATTAAACTTTCCTGTGTTCTGAAAAATTCGCTGGTAAATACATTTCCCCCGGTGCACGGGGTATGTCTATGGTTCGGTGGATTTTTAAAATCTTTTCAAATTCATGTTTTGATAATGGGTACGGAAAATATATCGAAAACTACATGGAGTTCCTAAGGCAGCATTTTTTTTCGTTATTTTTCACCTAGGACGCACCGTTTTTCGAGATATTTGCAATTTTATATATTTATTAAACTTTCCTGTGTTCTGAAAAATTCGCTGGTAAATACATTCCCCCGGTGCACGGGGTATGTCTATGGTTCGGTGGATTTTTAAAATCTTTTCAAATTCATGTTTTGATAATGGGTACGGAAAATATATCGAAAACTACATGGAGTTCCTAAGGCAGCATTTTTTTTCGTTATTTTTCACCTAGGACGCACCGTTTTCGAGATATTTGCAATTTTATATATTTATTAAACTTTCCTGTGTTCTGAAAAATTCGCTGGTAAATACATTCCCCCGGTGCACGGGGTATGTCTATGGTTCGGTGGATTTTTAAAATCTTTTCAAATTCATGTTTTGATAATGGGTACGGAAAATATATCGAAAACTACATGGAGTTCCTAAGGCAGCATTTTTTTTCGTTATTTTTCACCTAGGACGCACCGTTTTCGAGATATTTGCAATTTTATATATTTATTAAACTTTCCTGTGTTCTGAAAAATTCGCTGGTAAATACATTCCCCCGGTGCACGGGGTATGTCTATGGTTCGGTGGATTTTTAAAATCTTTTCAAATTCATGTTTTGATAATGGGTACGGAAAATATATCGAAAACTACATGGAGTTCCTAAGGCAGCATTTTTTTCGTTATTTTTCACCTAGGACGCACCGTTTTCGAGATATTTGCAATTTTATATATTTATTAAACTTTCCTGTGTTCTGAAAAATTCGCTGGTAAATACATTCCCCCGGTGCACGGGGTATGTCTATGGTTCGGTGGATTTTTAAAATCTTTTCAAATTCATGTTTTGATAATGGGTACGGAAAATATATCGAAAACTACATGGAGTTCCTAAGGCAGCATTTTTTTCGTTATTTTTCACCTAGGACGCACCGTTTTCGAGATATTTGCAATTTTATATATTTATTAAACTTTCCTGTGTTCTGAAAAATTCGCTGGTAAATACATTCCCCCGGTGCACGGGGTATGTCTATGGTTCGGTGGATTTTTAAAATCTTTTCAAATTCATGTTTTGATAATGGGTACGGAAAATATATCGAAAACTACATGGAGTTCCTAAGGCAGCATTTTTTTCGTTATTTTTCACCTAGGACGCACCGTTTTCGAGATATTTGCAATTTTATATATTTATTAAACTTTCCTGTGTTCTGAAAAATTCGCTGGTAAATACATTCCCCCGGTGCACGGGGTATGTCTATGGTTCGGTGGATTTTTAAAATCTTTTCAAATTCATGTTTTGATAATGGGTACGGAAAATATATCGAAAACTACATGGAGTTCCTAAGGCAGCATTTTTTTCGTTATTTTTCACCTAGGACGCACCGTTTTCGAGATATTTGCAATTTTATATATTTATTAAACTTTCCTGTGTTCTGAAAAATTCGCTGGTAAATACATTCCCCCGGTGCACGGGGTATGTCTATGGTTCGGTGGATTTTTAAAATCTTTTCAAATTCATGTTTTGATAATGGGTACGGAAAATATATCGAAAACTACATGGAGTTCCTAAGGCAGCATTTTTTTCGTTATTTTTCACCTAGGACGCACCGTTTTCGAGATATTTGCAATTTTATATATTTATTAAACTTTCCTGTGTTCTGAAAAATTCGCTGGTAAATACATTCCCCCGGTGCACGGGGTATGTCTATGGTTCGGTGGATTTTTAAAATCTTTTCAAATTCATGTTTTGATAATGGGTACGGAAAATATATCGAAAACTACATGGAGTTCCTAAGGCAGCATTTTTTTCGTTATTTTTCACCTAGGACGCACCGTTTTCGAGATATTTGCAATTTTATATATTTATTAAACTTTCCTGTGTTCTGAAAAATTCGCTGGTAAATACATTCCCCCGGTGCACGGGGTATGTCTATGGTTCGGTGGATTTTTAAAATCTTTTCAAATTCATGTTTTGATAATGGGTACGGAAAATATATCGAAAACTACATGGAGTTCCTAAGGCAGCATTTTTTTCGTTATTTTTCACCTAGGACGCACCGTTTTCGAGATATTTGCAATTTTATATATTTATTAAACTTTCCTGTGTTCTGAAAAATTCGCTGGTAAATACATTCCCCCGGTGCACGGGGTATGTCTATGGTTCGGTGGATTTTTAAAATCTTTTCAAATTCATGTTTTGATAAATGGGTACGGAAAATATATCGAAAACTACATGGAGTTCCTAAGGCAGCATTTTTTTCGTTATTTTTCACCTAGGACGCACCGTTTTCGAGATATTTGCAATTTTATATATTTATTAAACTTTCCTGTGTTCTGAAAAATTCGCTGGTAAATACATTCCCCCGGTGCACGGGGTATGTCTATGGTTCGGTGGATTTTTAAAATCTTTTCAAATTCATGTTTTGATAATGGGTACGGAAAATATATCGAAAACTACATGGAGTTCCTAAGGCAGCATTTTTTTCGTTATTTTTCACCTAGGACGCACCGTTTTCGAGATATTTGCAATTTTATATATTTATTAAACTTTCCTGTGTTCTGAAAAATTCGCTGGTAAATACATTCCCCCGGTGCACGGGTATGTCTATGGTTCGGTGGATTTTTAAAATCTTTTCAAATTCATGTTTTGATAATGGGTACGGAAAATATATCGAAAACTACATGGAGTTCCTAAGGCAGCATTTTTTTCGTTATTTTTCACCTAGGACGCACCGTTTTCGAGATATTTGCAATTTTATATATTTATTAAACTTTCCTGTGTTCTGAAAAATTCGCTGGTAAATACATTCCCCCGGTGCACGGGGTATGTCTATGGTTCGGTGGATTTTTAAAATCTTTTCAAATTCATGTTTTGATAATGGGTACGGAAAATATATCGAAAACTACATGGAGTTCCTAAGGCAGCATTTTTTTCGTTATTTTTCACCTAGGACGCACCGTTTTCGAGATATTTGCAATTTTATATATTTATTAAACTTTCCTGTGTTCTGAAAAATTCGCTGGTAAATACATTCCCCCGGTGCACGGGGTATGTCTATGGTTCGGTGGATTTTTAAAATCTTTTCAAATTCATGTTTTGATAATGGGTACGGAAAATATATCGAAAACTACATGGAGTTCCTAAGGCAGCATTTTTTTCGTTATTTTTCACCTAGGACGCACCGTTTTCGAGATATTTGCAATTTTATATATTTATTAAACTTTCCTGTGTTCTGAAAAATTCGCTGGTAAATACATTCCCCCGGTGCACGGGGTATGTCTATGGTTCGGTGGATTTTTAAAATCTTTTCAAATTCATGTTTTGATAATGGGTACGGAAAATATATCGAAAACTACATGGAGTTCCTAAGGCAGCATTTTTTTCGTTATTTTTCACCTAGGACGCACCGTTTTCGAGATATTTGCAATTTTATATATTTATTAAACTTTCCTGTGTTCTGAAAAATTCGCTGGTAAATACATTCCCCCGGTGCACGGGGTATGTCTATGGTTCGGTGGATTTTTAAAATCTTTTCAAATTCATGTTTTGATAATGGGTACGGAAAATATATCGAAAACTACATGGAGTTCCTAAGGCAGCATTTTTTTCGTTATTTTTCACCTAGGACGCACCGTTTTCGAGATATTTGCAATTTTATATATTTATTAAACTTTCCTGTGTTCTGAAAAATTCGCTGGTAAATACATTCCCCCGGTGCACGGGGTATGTCTATGGTTCGGTGGATTTTTAAAATCTTTTCAAATTCATGTTTTGATAATGGGTACGGAAAATATATCGAAAACTACATGGAGTTCCTAAGGCAGCATTTTTTTCGTTATTTTTCACCTAGGACGCACCGTTTTCGAGATATTTGCAATTTTATATATTTATTAAACTTTCCTGTGTTCTGAAAAATTCGCTGGTAAATACATTCCCCCGGTGCACGGGGTATGTCTATGGTTCGGTGGATTTTTAAAATCTTTTCAAATTCATTTTTTTGTAATGGGTACGGAAAATATATCGAAAACTACATGGAGTTCCTAAGGCAGCATTTTTTTCGTTATTTTTCACCTAGGACGCACCGTTTTCGAGATATTTGCAATTTTATATATTTATTAAACTTTCCTGTGTTCTGAAAAATTCGCTGGTAAATACATTCCCCCGGTGCACGGGGTATGTCTATGGTTCGGTGGATTTTTAAAATCTTTTCAAATTCATGTTTTGATAATGGGTACGGAAATATATCGAAAACTACATGGAGTTCCTAAGGCAGCATTTTTTTCGTTATTTTTCACCTAGGACGCACCGTTTTCGAGATATTTGCAATTTTATATATTTATTAAACTTTCCTGTGTTCTGAAAAATTCGCTGGTAAATACATTCCCCCGGTGCACGGGTTGTGCTATGGTTCGGTAGATTTTTAAAATCTTTTCAAATTCATGTTTTGATAATGGGTACGGAAAATATATCGAAAACTACATGGAGTTCCTAAGGCAGCATTTTTTTCGTTATTTTTCACCTAGGACGCACCGTTTTCGAGATATTTGCAATTTTATATATTTATTAAACTTTCCTGTGTTCTGAAAAATTCGCTGGTAAATACATTCCCCCGGTGCACGGGGTATGTCTATGGTTCGGTGGATTTTTAAAATCTTTTCAAATTCATGTTTTGATAATGGGTACGGAAAATATATCGAAAACTACATGGAGTTCCTAAGGCAGCATTTTTTTTCGTTATTTTTCACCTAGGACGCACCGTTTTCGAGATATTTGCAATTTTATATATTTATTAAACTTTCCTGTGTTCTGAAAAATTCGCTGGTAAATACATTCCCCCGGTGCACGGGGTATGTCTATGGTTCGGTGGATTTTTAAAATCTTTTCAAATTCATGTTTTGATAATGGGTACGGAAAATATATCGAAAACTACATGGAGTTCCTAAGGCAGCATTTTTTTCTTTTTTTTTCACCTAGGACGCACCGTTTTCGAGATATTTGCAATTTTATATATTTATTAAACTTTCCTGTGTTCTGAAAAATTCGCTGGTAAATACATTCCCCCGGTGCACGGGGTATGTCTATGGTTCGGTGGATTTTTAAAATCTTTTCAAATTCATGTTTTGATAATGGGTACGGAAAATATATCGAAAACTACATGGAGTTCCTAAGGCAGCATTTTTTTCGTTATTTTTCACCTAGGACGCACCGTTTTCGAGATATTTGCAATTTTATATATTTATTAAACTTTCCTGTGTTCTGAAAAATTCGCTGGTAAATACATTCCCCCGGTGCACGGGGTATGTCTATGGTTCGGTGGATTTTTAAAATCTTTTCAAATTCATGTTTTGATAATGGGTACGGAAAATATATCGAAAACTACATGGAGTTCCTAAGGCAGCATTTTTTTCGTTATTTTTCACCTAGGACGCACCGTTTTCGAGATATTTGCAATTTTATATATTTATTAAACTTTCCTGTGTTCTGAAAAATTCGCTGGTAAATACATTCCCCCGGTGCACGGGGTATGTCTATGGTTCGGTGGATTTTTAAAATCTTTTCAAATTCATGTTTTGATAATGGGTACGGAAAATATATCGAAAACTACATGGAGTTCCTAAGGCAGCATTTTTTTCGTTATTTTTCACCTAGGACGCACCGTTTTCGAGATATTTGCAATTTTATATATTTATTAAACTTTCCTGTGTTCTGAAAAATTCGCTGGTAAATACATTCCCCCGGTGCACGGGGTATGTCTATGGTTCGGTGGATTTTTAAAATCTTTTCAAATTCATGTTTTGATAATGGGTACGGAAAATATATCGAAAACTACATGGAGTTCCTAAGGCAGCATTTTTTTTCGTTATTTTTCACCTAGGACGCACCGTTTTCGAGATATTTGCAATTTTATATATTTATTAAACTTTCCTGTGTTCTGAAAAATTCGCTGGTAAATACATTCCCCCGGTGCACGGGGTATGTCTATGGTTCGGTGGATTTTTAAAATCTTTTCAAATTCATGTTTTGATAATGGGTACGGAAAATATATCGAAAACTACATGGAGTTCCTAAGGCAGCATTTTTTTCGTTATTTTTCACCTAGGACGCACCGTTTTCGAGATATTTGCAATTTTATATATTTATTAAACTTTCCTGTGTTCTGAAAAATTCGCTGGTAAATACATTCCCCCGGTGCACGGGGTATGTCTATGGTTCGGTGGATTTTTAAAATCTTTTCAAATTCATGTTTTGATAATGGGTACGGAAAATATATCGAAAACTACATGGAGTTCCTAAGGCAGCATTTTTTTCGTTATTTTTCACCTAGGACGCACCGTTTTCGAGATATTTGCAATTTTATATATTTATTAAACTTTCCTGTGTTCTGAAAAATTCGCTGGTAAATACATTCCCCCGGTGCACGGGTATGTCTATGGTTCGGTGGATTTTTAAAATCTTTTCAAATTCATGTTTTGATAATGGGTACGGAAAATATATCGAAAACTACATGGAGTTCCTAAGGCAGCATTTTTTTCGTTATTTTTCACCTAGGACGCACCGTTTTCGAGATATTTGCAATTTTATATATTTATTAAACTTTCCTGTGTTCTGAAAAATTCGCTGGTAAATACATTCCCCCGGTGCACGGGGTATGTCTATGGTTCGGTGGATTTTTAAAATCTTTTCAAATTCATGTTTTGATAATGGGTACGGAAAATATATCGAAAACTACATGGAGTTCCTAAGGCAGCATTTTTTTTCGTTATTTTTCACCTAGGACGCACCGTTTTCGAGATATTTGCAATTTTATATATTTATTAAACTTTCCTGTGTTCTGAAAAATTCGCTGGTAAATACATTCCCCCGGTGCACGGGGTATGTCTATGGTTCGGTGGATTTTTAAAATCTTTTCAAATTCATGTTTTGATAATGGGTACGGAAAATATATCGAAAACTACATGGAGTTCCTAAGCCAGCATTTTTTTCGTTATTTTTCACCTAGGACGCACCGTTTTCGAGATATTTGCAATTTTATATATTTATTAAACTTTCCTGTGTTCTGAAAAATTCGCTGGTAAATACATTCCCCCGGTGCACGGGGTATGTCTATGGTTCGGTGGATTTTTAAAATCTTTTCAAATTCATGTTTTGATAATGGGTACGGAAAATATATCGAAAACTACATGGAGTTCCTAAGGCAGCATTTTTTTCGTTATTTTTCACCTAGGACGCACCGTTTTCGAGATATTTGCAATTTTATATATACCCAAAAACTTTCCTGTGTTCTGAAAAATTCGCTGGTAAATACATTCCCCCGGTGCATGGGGTATGTCTATGGTTCGGTGGATTTTTAAAATCTTTTCAAATTCATGTTTTGATAATGGGTACGGGAAATATATCGAAAACTACATGGAGTTCCTAAGGCAGCATTTTTTTCGTTATTTTTCACCTAGGACGCACCGTTTTCGAGATATTTGCAATTTTATATATTTATTAAACTTTCCTGTGTTCTGAAAAATTCGCTGGTAAATACATTCCCCCGGTGCACGGGGTATGTCTATGGTTCGGTGGATTTTTAAAATCTTTTCAAATTCATGTTTTTGATAATGGGTACGGAAAATATATCGAAAACTACATGGAGTTCCTAAGGCAGCATTTTTTTCGTTATTTTTCACCTAGGACGCACCGTTTTCGAGATATTTGCAATTTTATATATTTATTAAACTTTCCTGTGTTCTGAAAAATTCGCTGGTAAATACATTCCCCCGGTGCACGGGGTATGTCTATGGTTCGGTGGATTTTTAAAATCTTTTCAAATTCATGTTTTGATAATGGGTACGGAAAATATATCGAAAACTACATGGAGTTCCTAAGGCAGCATTTTTTTCGTTATTTTTCACCTAGGACGCACCGTTTTCGAGATATTTGCAATTTTATATATTTATTAAACTTTCCTGTGTTCTGAAAAATTCGCTGGTAAATACATTCCCCCGGTGCACGGGGTATGTCTATGGTTCGGTGGATTTTTAAAATCTTTTCAAATTCATGTTTTGATAATGGGTACGGAAAATATATCGAAAACTACATGGAGTTCCTAAGGCAGCATTTTTTTCGTTATTTTTCACCTAGGACGCACCGTTTTCGAGATATTTGCAATTTTATATATTTATTAAACTTTCCTGTGTTCTGAAAAATTCGCTGGTAAATACATTCCCCCGGTGCACGGGGTATGTCTATGGTTCGGTGGATTTTTAAAATCTTTTCAAATTCATGTTTTGATAATGGGTACGGAAAATATATCGAAAACTACATGGAGTTCCTAAGGCAGCATTTTTTTCGTTATTTTTCACCTAGGACGCACCGTTTTCGAGATATTTGCAATTTTATATATTTATTAAACTTTCCTGTGTTCTGAAAAATTCGCTGGTAAATACATTCCCCCGGTGCACGGGGTATGTCTATGGTTCGGTGGATTTTTAAAATCTTTTCAAATTCATGTTTTGATAATGGGTACGGAAAATATATCGAAAACTACATGGAGTTCCTAAGGCAGCATTTTTTTCGTTATTTTTCACCTAGGACGCACCGTTTTCGAGATATTTGCAATTTTATATATTTATTAAACTTTCCTGTGTTCTGAAAAATTCGCTGGTAAATACATTCCCCCGGTGCACGGGGTATGTCTATGGTTCGGTGGATTTTTAAAATCTTTTCAAATTCATGTTTTGATAATGGGTACGGAAAATATATCGAAAACTACATGGAGTTCCTAAGGCAGCATTTTTTTTCGTTATTTTTCACCTAGGACGCACCGTTTTCGAGATATTTGCAATTTTATATATTTATTAAACTTTCCTGTGTTCTGAAAAATTCGCTGGTAAATACATTCCCCCGGTGCACGGGGTATGTCTATGGTTCGGTGGATTTTTAAAATCTTTTCAAATTCATGTTTTTGATAATGGGTACGGAAAATATATCGAAAACTACATGGAGTTCCTAAGGCAGCATTTTTTTCGTTATTTTTCACCTAGGACGCACCGTTTTCGAGATATTTGCAATTTTATATATTTATTAAACTTTCCTGTGTTCTGAAAAATTCGCTGGTAAATACATTCCCCCGGTGCACGGGGTATGTCTATGGTTCGGTGGATTTTTAAAATCTTTTCAAATTCATGTTTTGATAATGGGTACGGAAAATATATCGAAAACTACATGGAGTTCCTAAGGCAGCATTTTTTTCGTTATTTTTCACCTAGGACGCACCGTTTTCGAGATATTTGCAATTTTATATATTTATTAAACTTTCCTGTGTTCTGAAAAATTCGCTGGTAAATACATTCCCCCGGTGCACGGGGTATGTCTATGGTTCGGTGGATTTTTAAAATCTTTTCAAATTCATGTTTTTATAATGGGTACGGAAAATATATCGAAAACTACATGGAGTTCCTAAGGCAGCATTTTTTTCGTTATTTTTCACCTAGGACGCACCGTTTTCGAGATATTTGCAATTTTATATATATTTATTAAACTTTCCTGTGTTCTGAAAAATTCGCTGGTAAATACATTCCCCCGGTGCACGGGGTATGTCTATGGTTCGGTGGATTTTTAAAATCTTTTCAAATTCATGTTTTGATAATGGGTACGGAAAATATATCGAAAACTACATGGAGTTCCTAAGGCAGCATTTTTTTCGTTATTTTTCACCTAGGACGCACCGTTTTCGAGATATTTGCAATTTTATATATTTATTAAACTTTCCTGTGTTCTGAAAAATTCGCTGGTAAATACATTCCCCCGGTGCACGGGGTATGTCTATGGTTCGGTGGATTTTTAAAATCTTTTCAAATTCATGTTTTGATAATGGGTACGGAAAATATATCGAAAACTACATGGAGTTCCTAAGGCAGCATTTTTTTTCGTTATTTTTCACCTAGGACGCACCGTTTTCGAGATATTTGCAATTTTATATATTTATTAAACTTTCCTGTGTTCTGAAAAATTCGCTGGTAAATACATTCCCCCGGTGCACGGGGTATGTCTATGGTTCGGTGGATTTTTAAAATCTTTTCAAATTCATGTTTTGATAATGGGTACGGAAAATATATCGAAAACTACATGGAGTTCCTAAGGCAGCATTTTTTTCGTTATTTTTCACCTAGGACGCACCGTTTTCGAGATATTTGCAATTTTATATATTTATTAAACTTTCCTGTGTTCTGAAAAATTCGCTGGTAAATACATTCCCCCGGTGCACGGGGTATGTCTATGGTTCGGTGGATTTTTAAAATCTTTTCAAATTCATGTTTTGATAATGGGTACGGAAAATATATCGAAAACTACATGGAGTTCCTAAGGCAGCATTTTTTTCGTTATTTTTCACCTAGGACGCACCGTTTTCGAGATATTTGCAATTTTATATATTTATTAAACTTTCCTGTGTTCTGAAAAATTCGCTGGTAAATACATTCCCCCGGTGCACGGGGTATGTCTATGGTTCGGTGGATTTTTAAAATCTTTTCAAATTCATGTTTTGATAATGGGTACGGAAAATATATCGAAAACTACATGGAGTTCCTAAGGCAGCATTTTTTTCGTTATTTTTCACCTAGGACGCACCGTTTTCGAGATATTTGCAATTTTATATATTTATTAAACTTTCCTGTGTTCTGAAAAATTCGCTGGTAAATACATTCCCCCGGTGCACGGGGTATGTCTATGGTTCGGTGGATTTTTAAAATCTTTTCAAATTCATGTTTTGATAATGGGTACGGGAAATATATCGAAAACTACATGGAGTTCCTAAGGCAGCATTTTTTTCGTTATTTTTCACCTAGGACGCACCGTTTTCGAGATATTTGCAATTTTATATATTTATTAAACTTTCCTGTGTTCTGAAAAATTCGCTGGTAAATACATTCCCCCGGTGCACGGGGTATGTCTATGGTTCGGTGGATTTTTAAAATCTTTTCAAATTCATGTTTTGATAATGGGTACGGGAAATATATCGAAAACTACATGGAGTTCCTAAGGCAGCATTTTTTTCGTTATTTTTCACCTAGGACGCACCGTTTTCGAGATATTTGCAATTTTATATATTTATTAAACTTTCCTGTGTTCTGAAAAATTCGCTGGTAAATACATTCCCCCGGTGCACGGGGTATGTCTATGGTTCGGTGGATTTTTAAAATCTTTTCAAATTCATGTTTTGATAATGGGTACGGAAAATATATCGAAAACTACATGGAGTTCCTAAGGCAGCATTTTTTTCGTTATTTTTCACCTAGGACGCACCGTTTTCGAGATATTTGCAATTTTAAATTTATTAAACTTTCCTGTGTTCTGAAAAATTCGCTGGTAAATACATTCCCCCGGTGCACGGGGTATGTCTATGGTTCGGTGGATTTTTTAAAATCTTTTCAAATTCATGTTTTGATAATGGGTACGGAAAATATATCGAAAACTACATGGAGTTCCTAAGGCAGCATTTTTTTCGTTATTTTTCACCTAGGACGCACCGTTTTCGAGATATTTGCAATTTTATATATTTATTAAACTTTCCTGTGTTCTGAAAAATTCGCTGGTAAATACATTTTCCGGTGCACGGGGTATGTCTATGGTTCGGTAGATTTTTAAAATCTTTTCAAATTCATGTTTTGATAATGGGTACGGAAAATATATCGAAAACTACATGGAGTTCCTAAGGCAGCATTTTTTCGTTATTTTTCACCTAGGACGCACCGTTTTCGAGATATTTGCAATTTTATATATTTATTAAACTTTCCTGTGTTCTGAAAAATTCGCTGGTAAATACATTCCCCCGGTGCACGGGGTATGTCTATGGTTCGGTGGATTTTTAAAATCTTTTCAAATTCATGTTTTGATAATGGGTACGGAAAATATATCGAAAACTACATGGAGTTCCTAAGGCAGCATTTTTTTCGTTATTTTTCACCTAGGACGCACCGTTTTCGAGATATTTGCAATTTTATATATTTATTAAACTTTCCTGTGTTCTGAAAAATTCGCTGGTAAATACATTCCCCCGGTGCACGGGGTATGTCTATGGTTCGGTGGATTTTTAAAATCTTTTCAAATTCATGTTTTGATAATGGGTACGGAAAATATATCGAAAACTACATGGAGTTCCTAAGGCAGCATTTTTTTCGTTATTTTTCACCTAGGACGCACCGTTTTCGAGATATTTGCAATTTTATATATTTATTAAACTTTCCTGTGTTCTGAAAAATTCGCTGGTAAATACATTCCCCCGGTGCACGGGGTATGTCTATGGTTCGGTGGATTTTTAAAATCTTTTCAAATTCATGTTTTGATAATGGGTACGGAAAATATATCGAAAACTACATGGAGTTCCTAAGGCAGCATTTTTTTCGTTATTTTTCACCTAGGACGCACCGTTTTCGAGATATTTGCAATTTTATATATTTATTAAACTTTCCTGTGTTCTGAAAAATTCGCTGGTAAATACATTCCCCCGGTGCACGGGGTATGTCTATGGTTCGGTGGATTTTTAAAATCTTTTCAAATTCATGTTTTGATAATGGGTACGGAAAATATATCGAAAACTACATGGAGTTCCTAAGGCAGCATTTTTTCGTTATTTTTCACCTAGGACGCACCGTTTTCGAGATATTTGCAATTTTATATATTTATTAAACTTTCCTGTGTTCTGAAAAATTCGCTGGTAAATACATTCCCCCGGTGCACGGGGTATGTCTATGGTTCGGTGGATTTTTAAAATCTTTTCAAATTCATGTTTTGATAATGGGTACGGAAAATATATCGAAAACTACATGGAGTTCCTAAGGCAGCATTTTTTTCGTTATTTTTCACCTAGGACGCACCGTTTTCGAGATATTTGCAATTTTATATATTTATTAAACTTTCCTGTGTTCTGAAAAATTCGCTGGTAAATACATTCCCCCGGTGCACGGGGTATGTCTATGGTTCGGTGGATTTTTAAAATCTTTTCAAATTCATGTTTTGATAATGGGTACGGAAAATATATCGAAAACTACATGGAGTTCCTAAGGCAGCATTTTTTTCGTTATTTTTCACCTAGGACGCACCGTTTTCGAGATATTTGCAATTTTATATATTTATTAAACTTTCCTGTGTTCTGAAAAATTCGCTGGTAAATACATTCCCCCGGTGCACGGGGTATGTCTATGGTTCGGTGGATTTTTAAAATCTTTTCAAATTCATGTTTTGATAATGGGTACGGGAAATATATCGAAAACTACATGGAGTTCCTAAGGCAGCATTTTTTTTCGTTATTTTTCACCTAGGACGCACCGTTTTCGAGATATTTGCAATTTTATATATTTATTAAACTTTCCTGTGTTCTGAAAAATTCGCTGGTAAATACATTCCCCCGGTGCACGGGGTATGTCTATGGTTCGGTGGATTTTTAAAATCTTTTCAAATTCATGTTTTGATAATGGGTACGGAAATATATCGAAAACTACATGGAGTTCCTAAGGCAGCATTTTTTTCGTTATTTTTCACCTAGGACGCACCGTTTTCGAGATATTTGCAATTTTATATATTTATTAAACTTTCCTGTGTTCTGAAAAATTCGCTGGTAAATACATTCCCCCGGTGCACGGGGTATGTCTATGGTTCGGTGGATTTTTAAAATCTTTTCAAATTCATGTTTTGATAATGGGTACGGAAAATATATCGAAAACTACATGGAGTTCCTAAGGCAGCATTTTTTTCGTTATTTTTCACCTAGGACGCACCGTTTTCGAGATATTTGCAATTTTATATATTTATTAAACTTTCCTGTGTTCTGAAAAATTCGCTGGTAAATACATTCCCCCGGTGCACGGGGTATGTCTATGGTTCGGTGGATTTTTAAAATCTTTTCAAATTCATGTTTTGATAATGGGTACGGAAAATATATCGAAAACTACATGGAGTTCCTAAGGCAGCATTTTTTTCGTTATTTTTCACCTAGGACGCACCGTTTTCGAGATATTTGCAATTTTATATATTTATTAAACTTTCCTGTGTTCTGAAAAATTCGCTGGTAAATACATTCCCCCGGTGCACGGGGTATGTCTATGGTTCGGTGGATTTTTAAAATCTTTTCAAATTCATGTTTTGATAATGGGTACGGAAAATATATCGAAAACTACATGGAGTTCCTAAGGCAGCATTTTTTTTCGTTATTTTTCACCTAGGACGCACCGTTTTCGAGATATTTGCAATTTTATATATTTATTAAACTTTCCTGTGTTCTGAAAAATTCGCTGGTAAATACATTCCCCCGGTGCACGGGGTATGTCTATGGTTCGGTGGATTTTTAAAATCTTTTCAAATTCATGTTTTGATAATGGGTACGGAAAATATATCGAAAACTACATGGAGTTCCTAAGGCAGCATTTTTTTCTTTTTTTTTCACCTAGGACGCACCGTTTTCGAGATATTTGCAATTTTATATATTTATTAAACTTTCCTGTGTTCTGAAAAATTCGCTGGTAAATACATTCCCCCGGTGCACGGGGTATGTCTATGGTTCGGTGGATTTTTAAAATCTTTTCAAATTCATGTTTTGGATAATGGGTACCGAAATATATCGAAAACTACATGGAGTTCCTAAGGCAGCATTTTTTTCGTTATTTTTCACCTAGGACGCACCGTTTTCGAGATATTTGCAATTTTATATATTTATTAAACTTTCCTGTGTTCTGAAAAATTCGCTGGTAAATACATTCCCCCGGTGCACGGGGTATGTCTATGGTTCGGTGGATTTTTAAAATCTTTTCAAATTCATGTTTTGATAATGGGTACGGAAAATATATCGAAAACTACATGGAGTTCCTAAGGCAGCATTTTTTTCGTTATTTTTCACCTAGGACGCACCGTTTTCGAGATATTTGCAATTTTATATATTTATTAAACTTTCCTGTGTTCTGAAAAATTCGCTGGTAAATACATTACCCCGTGCACGGGGTATGTCTATGGTTCGGTGGATTTTTAAAATCTCTTCAAATTCATGTTTTGATAATGGGTACGGAAAATATATCGAAAACTACATGGAGTTCCTAAGGCAGCATTTTTTTCGTTATTTTTCACCTAGGACGCACCGTTTTCGAGATATTTGCAATTTTATATATTTATTAAACTTTCCTGTGTTCTGAAAAATTCGCTGGTAAATACATTCCCCCGGTGCACGGGGTATGTCTATGGTTCGGTGGATTTTTAAAATCTTTTCAAATTCATGTTTTGATAATGGGTACGGAAAATATATCGAAAACTACATGGAGTTCCTAAGGCAGCATTTTTTTCGTTATTTTTCACCTAGGACGCACCGTTTTCGAGATATTTGCAATTTTATATATTTATTAAACTTTCCTGTGTTCTGAAAAATTCGCTGGTAAATACATTCCCCCGGTGCACGGGGTATGTCTATGGTTCGGTGGATTTTTAAAATCTTTTCAAATTCATGTTTTTAAAATGGGTACGGAAAATATATCGAAAACTACATGGAGTTCCTAAGGCAGCATTTTTTTCGTTATTTTTCACCTAGGACGCACCGTTTTCGAGATATTTGCAATTTTATATATTTATTAAACTTTCCTGTGTTCTAAAAAATTCGCTGGTAAATACATTCCCCCGGTGCACGGGGTATGTCTATGGTTCGGTGGATTTTTAAAATCTTTTCAAATTCATGTTTTGATAATGGGTACGGAAAATATATCGAAAACTACATGGAGTTCCTAAGGCAGCATTTTTTTCGTTATTTTTCACCTAGGACGCACCGTTTTCGAGATATTTGCAATTTTATATATTTATTAAACTTTCCTGTGTTCTGAAAAATTCGCTGGTAAATACATTCCCCCGGTGCACGGGGTATGTCTATGGTTCGGTGGATTTTTAAAATCTTTTCAAATTCATGTTTTGATAATGGGTACGGAAAATATATCGAAAACTACATGGAGTTCCTAAGGCAGCATTTTTTTTCGTTATTTTTCACCTAGGACGCACCGTTTTCGAGATATTTGCAATTTTATATATTTATTAAACTTTCCTGTGTTCTGAAAAATTCGCTGGTAAATACATTCCCCCGGTGCACGGGGTATGTCTATGGTTCGGTGGATTTTTAAAATCTTTTCAAATTCATGTTTTGATAATGGGTACGGAAAATATATCGAAAACTACATGGAGTTCCTAAGGCAGCATTTTTTTCGTTATTTTTCACCTAGGACGCACCGTTTTCGAGATATTTGCAATTTTATATATTTATTAAACTTTCCTGTGTTCTGAAAAATTCGCTGGTAAATACATTCCCCCGGTGCACGGGGTATGTCTATGGTTCGGTGGATTTTTAAAATCTTTTCAAATTCATGTTTTGATAATGGGTACGGAAAAATATATCGAAAACTACATGGAGTTCCTAAGGCAGCATTTTTTTTCGTTATTTTTCACCTAGGACGCACCGTTTTCGAGATATTTGCAATTTTATATATTTATTAAACTTTCCTGTGTTCTGAAAAATTCGCTGGTAAATACATTCCCCCGGTGCACGGGGTATGTCTATGGTTCGGTGGATTTTTAAAATCTTTTCAAATTCATGTTTTGATAATGGGTACGGAAAATATATCGAAAACTACATGGAGTTCCTAAGGCAGCATTTTTTTCGTTATTTTTCACCTAGGACGCACCGTTTTCGAGATATTTGCAATTTTATATATTTATTAAACTTTCCTGTGTTCTGAAAAATTCGCTGGTAAATACATTCCCCCGGTGCACGGGGTATGTCTATGGTTCGGTGGATTTTTAAAATCTTTTCAAATTCATGTTTTGATAATGGGTACGGAAAATATATCGAAAACTACATGGAGTTCCTAAGGCAGCATTTTTTTCGTTATTTTTCACCTAGGACGCACCGTTTTTCGAGATATTTGCAATTTTATATATTTATTAAACTTTCCTGTGTTCTGAAAAATTCGCTGGTAAATACATTCCCCCGGTGCACGGGGTATGTCTATGGTTCGGTGGATTTTTAAAATCTTTTCAAATTCATGTTTTGATAATGGGTACGGAAAATATATCGAAAACTACATGGAGTTCCTAAGGCAGCATTTTTTTCGTTATTTTTCACCTAGGACGCACCGTTTTCGAGATATTTGCAATTTTATATATTTATTAAACTTTCCTGTGTTCTGAAAAATTCGCTGGTAAATACATTCCCCCGGTGCACGGGGTATGTCTATGGTTCGGTGGATTTTTAAAATCTTTTCAAATTCATGTTTTGATAATGGGTACGGAAAATATATCGAAAACTACATGGAGTTCCTAAGGCAGCATTTTTTTCGTTATTTTTCACCTAGGACGCACCGTTTTCGAGATATTTGCAATTTTATATATTTATTAAACTTTCCTGTGTTCTGAAAAATTCGCTGGTAAATACATTCCCCCGGTGCACGGGGTATGTCTATGGTTCGGTGGATTTTTAAAATCTTTTCAAATTCATGTTTTGATAATGGGTACGGAAAATATATCGAAAACTACATGGAGTTCCTAAGGCAGCATTTTTTTTCGTTATTTTTCACCTAGGACGCACCGTTTTCGAGATATTTGCAATTTTATATATTTATTAAACTTTCCTGTGTTCTGAAAAATTCGCTGGTAAATACATTCCCCCGGTGCACGGGGTATGTCTATGGTTCGGTGGATTTTTAAAATCTTTTCAAATTCATGTTTTGATAATGGGTACGGAAAATATATCGAAAACTACATGGAGTTCCTAAGGCAGCATTTTTCGTTATTTTTCACCTAGGACGCACCGTTTTCGAGATATTTGCAATTTTATATATTTATTAAACTTTCCTGTGTTCTGAAAAATTCGCTGGTAAATACATTCCCCCGGTGCACGGGGTATGTCTATGGTTCGGTGGATTTTTAAAATCTTTTCAAATTCATGTTTTGATAATGGGTACGGAAAATATATCGAAAACTACATGGAGTTCCTAAGGCAGCATTTTTTTCGTTATTTTTCACCTAGGACGCACCGTTTTCGAGATATTTGCAATTTTATATATTTATTAAACTTTCCTGTGTTCTGATAATATTCGCTGGTAAATACATTCCCCCGGTGCACGGGGTATGTCTATGGTTCGGTGGATTTTTAAAATCTTTTCAAATTCATGTTTTGATAATGGGTACGGAAAATATATCGAAAACTACATGGAGTTCCTAAGGCAGCATTTTTTTCGTTATTTTTCACCTAGGACGCACCGTTTTCGAGATATTTGCAATTTTATATATTTATTAAACTTTCCTGTGTTCTGAAAAATTCGCTGGTAAATACATTCCCCCGGTGCACGGGGTATGTCTATGGTTCGGTGGATTTTTAAAATCTTTTCAAATTCATGTTTTGATAATGGGTACGGAAAATATATCGAAAACTACATGGAGTTCCTAAGGCAGCATTTTTTTCGTTATTTTTCACCTAGGACGCACCGTTTTCGAGATATTTGCAATTTTATATATTTATTAAACTTTCCTGTGTTCTGAAAAATTCGCTGGTAAATACATTCCCCCGGTGCACGGGGTATGTCTATGGTTCGGTGGATTTTTAAAATCTTTTCAAATTCATGTTTTGATAATGGGTACGGAAAATATATCGAAAACTACATGGAGTTCCTAAGGCAGCATTTTTTTCGTTATTTTTCACCTAGGACGCACCGTTTTCGAGATATTTGCAATTTTATATATTTATTAAACTTTCCTGTGTTCTGAAAAATTCGCTGGTAAATACATTCCCCCGGTGCACGGGGTATGTCTATGGTTCGGTGGATTTTTAAAATCTTTTCAAATTCATGTTTTGATAATGGGTACGGAAAATATATCGAAAACTACATGGAGTTCCTAAGGCAGCATTTTTTTCGTTATTTTTCACCTAGGACGCACCGTTTTCGAGATATTTGCAATTTTATATATTTATTAAACTTTCCTGTGTTCTGAAAAATTCGCTGGTAAATACATTCCCCCGGTGCACGGGGTATGTCTATGGTTCGGTGGATTTTTAAAATCTTTTCAAATTCATGTTTTGATAATGGGTACGGAAAATATATCGAAAACTACATGGAGTTCCTAAGGCAGCATTTTTTTTCGTTATTTTTCACCTAGGACGCACCGTTTTCGAGATATTTGCAATTTTATATATATTTATTAAACTTTCCTGTGTTCTGAAAAATTCGCTGGTAAATACATTCCCCCGTGCACGGGGTATGTCTATGGTTCGGTGGATTTTTAAAATCTTTTCAAATTCATGTTTTGATAATGGGTACGGAAAATATATCGAAAACTACATGGAGTTCCTAAGGCAGCATTTTTTTCGTTATTTTTCACCTAGGACGCACCGTTTTCGAGATATTTGCAATTTTATATATTTATTAAACTTTCCTGTGTTCTGAAAAATTCGCTGGTAAATACATTCCCCCGGTGCACGGGGTATGTCTATGGTTCGGTGGATTTTTAAAATCTTTTCAAATTCATGTTTTGATAATGGGTACGGGAAATATATCGAAAACTACATGGAGTTCCTAAGGCAGCATTTTTTTCGTTATTTTTCACCTAGGACGCACCGTTTTCGAGATATTTGCAATTTTATATATTTATTAAACTTTCCTGTGTTCTGAAAAATTCGCTGGTAAATACATTCCCCCGGTGCACGGGGTATGTCTATGGTTCGGTGGATTTTTAAAATCTTTTCAAATTCATGTTTTGATAATGGGTACGGGAAATATATCGAAAACTACATGGAGTTCCTAAGGCAGCATTTTTTTTCGTTATTTTTCACCTAGGACGCACCGTTTTCGAGATATTTGCAATTTTATATATTTATTAAACTTTCCTGTGTTCTGAAAAATTCGCTGGTAAATACATTCCCCCGGTGCACGGGGTATGTCTATGGTTCGGTGGATTTTTAAAATCTTTTCAAATTCATGTTTTGATAATGGGTACGGGAAATATATCGAAAACTACATGGAGTTCCTAAGGCAGCATTTTTTTCGTTATTTTTCACCTAGGACGCACCGTTTTCGAGATATTTGCAATTTTATATATTTATTAAACTTTCCTGTGTTCTGAAAAATTCGCTGGTAAATACATTCCCCCGGTGCACGGGGTATGTCTATGGTTCGGTGGATTTTTAAAATCTTTTCAAATTCATGTTTTGATAATGGGTACGGAAAATATATCGAAAACTACATGGAGTTCCTAAGGCAGCATTTTTTTTCGTTATTTTTCACCTAGGACGCACCGTTTTCGAGATATTTGCAATTTTATATATTTATTAAACTTTCCTGTGTTCTGAAAAATTCGCTGGTAAATACATTCCCCCGGTGCACGGGGTATGTCTATGGTTCGGTGGATTTTTAAAATCTTTTCAAATTCATGTTTTGATAATGGGTACGGAAAATATATCGAAAACTACATGGAGTTCCTAAGGCAGCATTTTTTTCGTTATTTTTCACCTAGGACGCACCGTTTTCGAGATATTTGCAATTTTATATATTTATTAAACTTTCCTGTGTTCTGAAAAATTCGCTGGTAAATACATTCCCCCGGTGCACGGGGTATGTCTATGGTTCGGTGGATTTTTTAAAATCTTTTCAAATTCATGTTTTGATAATGGGTACGGAAAATATATCGAAAACTACATGGAGTTCCTAAGGCAGCATTTTTTTCGTTATTTTTCACCTAGGACGCACCGTTTTCGAGATATTTGCAATTTTATATATTTATTAAACTTTCCTGTGTTCTGAAAAATTCGCTGGTAAATACATTCCCCCGGTGCACGGGGTATGTCTATGGTTCGGTGGATTTTTAAAATCTTTTCAAATTCATGTTTTGATAATGGGTACGGAAAATATATCGAAAACTACATGGAGTTCCTAAGGCAGCATTTTTTTCGTTATTTTTCACCTAGGACGCACCGTTTTCGAGATATTTGCAATTTTATATATTTATTAAACTTTCCTGTGTTCTGAAAAATTCGCTGGTAAATACATTCCCCCGGTGCACGGGGTATGTCTATGGTTCGGTGGATTTTTAAAATCTTTTCAAATTCATGTTTTGATAATGGGTACGGAAAATATATCGAAAACTACATGGAGTTCCTAAGGCAGCATTTTTTTCGTTATTTTTCACCTAGGACGCACCGTTTTCGAGATATTTGCAATTTTATATATTTATTAAACTTTCCTGTGTTCTGAAAAATTCGCTGGTAAATACATTCCCCCGGTGCACGGGGTATGTCTATGGTTCGGTGGATTTTTAAAATCTTTTCAAATTCATGTTTTGATAATGGGTACGGAAAATATATCGAAAACTACATGGAGTTCCTAAGGCAGCATTTTTTTCGTTATTTTTCACCTAGGACGCACCGTTTTCGAGATATTTGCAATTTTATATATTTATTAAACTTTCCTGTGTTCTGAAAAATTCGCTGGGTAAATACATTCCCCCGGTGCACGGGGTATGTCTATGGTTCGGTGGATTTTTAAAATCTTTTCAAATTCATGTTTTGATAATGGGTACGGAAAATATATCGAAAACTACATGGAGTTCCTAAGGCAGCATTTTTTTTCGTTATTTTTCACCTAGGACGCACCGTTTTCGAGATATTTGCAATTTTATATATTTATTAAACTTTCCTGTGTTCTGAAAAATTCGCTGGTAAATACATTCCCCCGGTGCACGGGGTATGTCTATGGTTCGGTGGATTTTTAAAATCTTTTCAAATTCATGTTTTGATAATGGGTACGGGAAATATATCGAAAACTACATGGAGTTCCTAAGGCAGCATTTTTTTCGTTATTTTTCACCTAGGACGCACCGTTTTCGAGATATTTGCAATTTTATATATTTATTAAACTTTCCTGTGTTCTGAAAAATTCGCTGGTAAATACATTCCCCCGGTGCACGGGGTATGTCTATGGTTCGGTGGATTTTTAAAATCTTTTCAAATTCATGTTTTGATAATGGGTACGGAAAATATATCGAAAACTACATGGAGTTCCTAAGGCAGCATTTTTTTCGTTATTTTTCACCTAGGACGCACCGTTTTCGAGATATTTGCAATTTTATATATTTATTAAACTTTCCTGTGTTCTGAAAAATTCGCTGGTAAATACATTCCCCCGGTGCACGGGGTATGTCTATGGTTCGGTGGATTTTTAAAATCTTTTCAAATTCATGTTTTGATAATGGGTACGGGAAATATATCGAAAACTACATGGAGTTCCTAAGGCAGCATTTTTTTCGTTATTTTTCACCTAGGACGCACCGTTTTCGAGATATTTGCAATTTTATATATTTATTAAACTTTCCTGTGTTCTGAAAAATTCGCTGGTAAATACATTCCCCCGGTGCACGGGGTATGTCTATGGTTCGGTGGATTTTTAAAATCTTTTCAAATTCATGTTTTGATAATGGGTACGGAAAATATATCGAAAACTACATGGAGTTCCTAAGGCAGCATTTTTTTTCGTTATTTTTCACCTAGGACGCACCGTTTTCGAGATATTTGCAATTTTATATATTTATTAAACTTTCCTGTGTTCTGAAAAATTCGCTGGTAAATACATTCCCCCGGTGCACGGGGTATGTCTATGGTTCGGTGGATTTTTAAAATCTTTTCAAATTCATGTTTTGATAATGGGTACGGAAAATATATCGAAAACTACATGGAGTTCCTAAGGCAGCATTTTTTTCGTTATTTTTCACCTAGGACGCACCGTTTTCGAGATATTTGCAATTTTATATATTTATTAAACTTTCCTGTGTTCTGAAAAATTCGCTGGTAAATACATTCCCCCGGTGCACGGGGTATGTCTATGGTTCGGTGGATTTTTAAAATCTTTTCAAATTCATGTTTTGATAATGGGTACGGAAAATATATCGAAAACTACATGGAGTTCCTAAGGCAGCATTTTTTTTCGTTATTTTTCACCTAGGACGCACCGTTTTCGAGATATTTGCAATTTTATATATTTATTAAACTTTCCTGTGTTCTGAAAAATTCGCTGGTAAATACATTCCCCCGGTGCACGGGGTATGTCTATGGTTCGGTGGATTTTTTAAAATCTTTTCAAATTCATGTTTTGATAATGGGTACGGAAAATATATCGAAAACTACATGGAGTTCCTAAGGCAGCATTTTTTTCGTTATTTTTCACCTAGGACGCACCGTTTTCGAGATATTTGCAATTTTATATATTTATTAAACTTTCCTGTGTTCTGAAAAATTCGCTGGTAAATACATTCCCCCGGTGCACGGGGTATGTCTATGGTTCGGTGGATTTTTAAAATCTTTTCAAATTCATGTTTTGATAATGGGTACGGAAAATATATCGAAAACTACATGGAGTTCCTAAGGCAGCATTTTTTTCGTTATTTTTCACCTAGGACGCACCGTTTTCGAGATATTTGCAATTTTATATATTTATTAAACTTTCCTGTGTTCTGAAAAATTCGCTGGTAAATACATTCCCCCGGTGCACGGGGTATGTCTATGGTTCGGTGGATTTTTAAAATCTTTTCAAATTCATGTTTTGATAATGGGTACGGAAAATATATCGAAAACTACATGGAGTTCCTAAGGCAGCATTTTTTTCGTTATTTTTCACCTAGGACGCACCGTTTTCGAGATATTTGCAATTTTATATATTTATTAAACTTTCCTGTGTTCTGAAAAATTCGCTGGTAAATACATTCCCCCGGTGCACGGGGTATGTCTATGGTTCGGTGGATTTTTAAAATCTTTTCAAATTCATGTTTTGATAATGGGTACGGAAAATATATCGAAAACTACATGGAGTTCCTAAGGCAGCATTTTTTTCGTTATTTTTCACCTAGGACGCACCGTTTTCGAGATATTTGCAATTTTATATATTTATTAAACTTTCCTGTGTTCTGAAAAATTCGCTGGTAAATACATTCCCCCGGTGCACGGGGTATGTCTATGGTTCGGTGGATTTTTAAAATCTTTTCAAATTCATGTTTTGATAATGGGTACGGAAAATATATCGAAAACTACATGGAGTTCCTAAGGCAGCATTTTTTTCGTTATTTTTCACCTAGGACGCACCGTTTTCGAGATATTTGCAATTTTATATATTTATTAAACTTTCCTGTGTTCTGAAAAATTCGCTGGTAAATACATTCCCCCGGTGCACGGTATATGTCTATGGTTCGGTGGATTTTTAAAATCTTTTCAAATTCATGTTTTGATAATGGGTACGGAAAATATATCGAAAACTACATGGAGTTCCTAAGGCAGCATTTTTTTCGTTATTTTTCACCTAGGACGCACCGTTTTCGAGATATTTGCAATTTTATATATTTATTAAACTTTCCTGTGTTCTGAAAAATTCGCTGGTAAATACATTCCCCGGTGCACGGGGTATGTCTATGGTTCGGTGGATTTTTAAAATCTTTTCAAATTCATGTTTTGATAATGGGTACGGAAAATATATCGAAAACTACATGGAGTTCCTAAGGCAGCATTTTTTTTCGTTATTTTTCACCTAGGACGCACCGTTTTCGAGATATTTGCAATTTTATATATTTATTAAACTTTCCTGTGTTCTGAAAAATTCGCTGGTAAATACATTCCCCCGGTGCACGGGGTATGTCTATGGTTCGGTGGATTTTTAAAATCTTTTCAAATTCATGTTTTGATAATGGGTACGGAAAATATATCGAAAACTACATGGAGTTCCTAAGGCAGCATTTTTTTTCGTTATTTTTCACCTAGGACGCACCGTTTTCGAGATATTTGCAATTTTATATATTTATTAAACTTTCCTGTGTTCTGAAAAATTCGCTGG
>JAGEOH010000220.1:60000-71931 GCA_032207245.1 Pardosa pseudoannulata | reverse complement strand
AATAGTAAAAAAAAAAACCTCCATATATTATTTTATTGTTTTCTTTTATGTTTGGGTTGTATTTGGAAAGTAAATTTGAAATGTGAATTTTCCCTTTTTATCTTAAATTTCCTTATAATAGTGCGGATTTTCCTATACCATTTTTTTATATTTTAACAGGTATTATAGCTAATAGTTATTATTTCCATTAATGTGAAAGCTACTGGCCAAACTGAGTTTGTAATGTTCTGGGTTAATTGGCTACCTGTTCCAAAATAAGTTACACAGATAGGTTAATCTATTATAAAACTTCTCTTAGTGTCTCAGAAAAATTTAAAAATTTTTAAAACACTTTTCTTTTTTTTGTTTTATAAAATTAATTTTTTTTCCGTAAATTTGGGAATTAGTTAAGTAATAAGAATAGGTGCTGAAAATGTCATGTTTTATGGATATTAATAAAAAAAGACCCGATAAGTCGAAAAATAACTAAATATTCTCCCTTTTGAAGTTGCTGAAATATGGATTCATCACTTAATCATTAATAGTGAATTAAAAAATTTGTTTTTCACTTGCCGTTTTGCTAAATCTTAAAAGATAATATAATCTCAGTAAACTAAGATATTGCATGAAGTTATTGCTACTATTTCAGATGATCATACTCATTTTTCTTTTCTATTTGAAATTCCATATGTATAAATTAAAATACAAGTAGACGATCATTTAGAAACAGTATAGCATTTAAATTTTTCACATAAATTGTCTGACTTATCAAGAATATTTTAACTTTAAGGTTGGAATTCGAGAATGCCTAAAAAGAAACGTAAAACAATTGGACAAATTCAAGCAAGAGCTAAAAAATTAAAGGCAAATCAAAAATGTGAAACAAATTATGAACGCCAACAACGACTTCGAGCTTTGCAAAACTATGCCAGGAACTCTAGATCCAGTGAAAAGAAACAGCAGCGCGAAAATCGCCTTGAAGAAATGCGGATTCACTCTATAACATCTCGGGCTTCAGAATCACAAAACCAGCGAGAGCAACGCCTCGAAGAAATGCGAACCCACACCAACACATCCCGAGCCTCTGAATCACAAAAGCAGCGCAAAGAACGTCTTTAAAAAATGCGAATTCCCGCCAGTAAATCTCGATCCACTGAATATCACCTGAATTTATCTCTTGAGGGTTTCATTACAATCCTTGCAAAGACTACAGCAAGCATAAAAATGTAATGATCGGTGGAATGAACAAAGTATGTAAGTATTGTTTCGCGAAAAAATATGAAAACGAACCTCCAGGTATGTGCTGCTGTAATGGAAAAGTTAAACTACCATTACTTGAAATTCTCCCAGAGCCTTTATTCTCTTACATGTCCGGTGCAACATCAGTGTACAGACATTTTCTGAAGAATATTAGGCGTTATAATTCATGTTTTCAGATGACTTCATTTGGAGCCACGTCAGTTTTACGACAACGTGGGTTTGAAAGCACATTTAAAGTGCAAGGTCAAGTATATCACAAAGCTGGTTCCCTCCTTCCTCTTCCGGATGAAGATTTTAAATTTTTACAAATTTATTTCACCGGAGACGAAGAAATGGAGGTGAAACACAGACGTGGCTATATAACCGGAGTGAGACGTGATATTGTACTAAAACTTCAGCGGATGTTTCACGAGCATAATATTCTTATAAAAAACTTTAAGACCGCTCTAAAGAGTATGCCTTCGGATGAATATAAATTAGTTATCTCGGCAGATAAAAGACCTACTGGAGAACATAAGCGACGCTTCAACAGTCCCCAAACAAATGAAGTGGCAATCATAGTAGAAGACGGTGAACACAACAGTAGGGACATTGTACTCCAAAAACGAGGTGGTTCTCTACAGCGAATTGCAGAAACTCACAGATTGTAGGATTTCTTGCAGTATCCAATCACATTTTGGCAAGGCGAGGATGGATATCATTTCAACATTAGACAGTATAATTCAAGTGCGGAATCGAATATTCAAAAAAGAGTTTCAATGATGAACTTTTATGCGTACAAAATTATGATTCGGCAGAATACGCCTAATCATATTTTAAACGCTAGACATTTATTTCACCAATTTGTTGTGGATATGTATGCCAAAATTGAAGCAGAGCGTCTGCTTTATATAAGGTTGAATCAAAAGAAACTTTGAAGCGAGGAATATATCCATTTAAAAGACGCTATTGCAACTGAAAAAAATATCACCGACATTGGAAAAATGGGGATTTTACCAGACACTTTTACTGGTAGTCCCAGACAAATGCACGAATATGCTCAAGATGCAATGACTTATGTAAGGTTATATGGGCAGTGGACAGAAGAGTTATATGGTATAGAAGCATGGGGTAATAACTGTGTCGCGAAGGAACGCTGAAGACTTAGGAGGGAGAAAAGAATCTATGCAAAATACTATGTAAAATCAACTAAATAGACTAGCTTTAATGACCTTAAGAAAGATCCATATTCTGATTGCACATTTTTAAATTTATATTCCTAGCTAAAGTTAACAGATCTGTATTCAACAATCCTGATTGGGAATTGATTTTTTTTTTACAATATTTTTTCTATCTAAATGAAAATACACTAGAGTGCTGATTATTCGGACCTATCTGAAGTAAAACTTATGTCAGCGAAAAATTTTGATGACGGAATTACTTTAAAAAACTGTTATGGAAATGATTTTAGGTAATTTCCCTTCATACTTTTCCCAGGGATAAAACTGGCTGTTATAATAGTTATATTTATCATATTACAAACGGCATGTTTAGAAGGAAGAATAATATTTTCAAACTTTTCTACTTTCTATAAATGTAGCAGAAAAACAAGGACACCAACAGATGGTGGAATATATAGGAGAGTTATATGGTATATAATTCCGGGGTACGAGAGACTGGTGTGGAAAATGAACCCCTTCAAGAATTATGTAAAATGAAATTATATATCCATTTCTATATCTTAATAACCTCAATGGTATATGTAAGGAATGTGCACCCACGACTTTGTGTGCTCGGCAATGACATCGGCAGAATCGCCCCATTTGACCCCTTTCACATGGCGTTTCTTGGGGGAAGTAAGAAACGGGCCGGCAAAAGGGGGCCGATAAGGATTTTCGGGGTCGTGGTTTTGTTTTTCCAGGGCCTCGGAGAAGGAGGTTGTGCTCTCTTCGGTGGGGCTCAAGTTTCCAGACCCCCCCCCCGAAGAAGAGAGGAATCTGCAAGGGTTCAGCGGAGTGCAGAGAGAATGAGGGAGTCGAGATAGGGCCGGCAGCCGAGAAACATCTCTCTGCGCTGATGTGGAAAGAAAAGACGACGATCGGTCATTAGCTAGGACTGGCTCTGAGACTCACGATGATATGTGATTTTCTTTAATTGTTTTTTTTTTTAACTGTTGTGTAAATAAATTTTTGTTTTGTCTGTCCAAGTTTCCGGAGAAATAATATTTTAAGTACATGCATCCCTGTGACTACTGTCGAACACACCTGCCCCAGTACAGTAGGCGGGCAGGTCCCACGCAAGTATAGCGCCCCAGAACAGGGTGTTATTACAGTATATTAGAAAGTTTCCAATTCTGATTTCTATATGTCTGTATTTGTGTTGTTTTAACGTAGAATATTATTAAAATTAGAGTTAGTTGTAAAAATAGATTTACCAGATTTTTGTGAACATAACTCAACTAAACCATGAACAGTTTATACAGTTCGTGGTCCAGGTGGGTTATGTTCGCCAATCTACACGGTCTTTGATTGATCTGTTAAGTGTTATTTTTATATTAAACGGTTTGCAAAATATATGCTAGATATGTCTTAATTTTAAAAGCAAAATTTATGAGAAGAATAAGTTGTTGAACACTTTTAGTTATGTTTAAAAATAAGGTAAAAATAAATTTGGAAAAAATAACATTCACCCTTAACCCTTTATAGGTAAGTTAGTAAAATTGAGACATATCAACTACTTATATAGAGGTTTAGTGAGCATGACAACAGTTTCGTAACTGAAATAAATTTTTCTTAATTTTAAATGGGAAAAGCTTTTATATCTTATTGCAGCCTAACACAGTTCTAATGCAAATTAATGTATCATGAGAATTGAGTATTACTTTATTATATATATATATATATATATATATATATATATATATATATATATATATATATATATATATATATATTATAGAAATAACTATGTTTATTTGCCAATGACTTGAAGTGCAGTGTGCAGAATTTGCAGATTAATAATCGAATAAAAAAATTTTTTTAAGAGTAATATACAAAATTCCCTGTAGCGAAGCACGGGCACATTTGCTAGTCTTATAAATAAAAGTCATTGTATGTATGTATGTTGTATGTTCCACATCTCCTCCTAAACTAATGGTCATATTCTAAAAAAATTTGGTATAAATATTCTTTACATGACTGCGGAAAGCACTATCAACTTTAAAACGTTCGAAATCCATCCCTTCCCCCCTTTTCGACCGTTTTATGTCATTATTTCAAGCTCTATTTTCCCCGGTTAAGAGCAGGCGATTAAATTTATCAATTTATCACGTAATAAATAGGTGAAAATAACAATTTTCTTGCATTATGACGTCATTCCTCTAACCGTCTCATTGAATCATTTCTCATTTTAAATTATTTTATTATCGTCTGCCTGATTTTCACCCGCTTTATTTCTGTATTTAGGTATTATATAATCAGTTTTGTTGTTTTATATCTGGTATATATAATTGATTAGGTACACATGTGCCAAATATAAATTTAATAATCGATTTTTTGTTACAATGATAGTTTTATCACCAGTATTAACAATTTCTTTTCTTGGCGTCAAAATTATAATCCTTGAATCGGAAAAATGAAAAAATGTACACAAACGTGGCTAATAATAATCATTTAGACTACCTCAGAATTTTTCATTGCCGTCAAAAGAAAGAGTTGTTCTCACCAGTTTGTGTTTCTACCTAAATCTAATAAATTTTTATACTAAATTCGTGATATGGAAATGATCATTCGTTGCAGCCAACTATTGTACTGCATATTTTACCATATTACGAATGGCGTATTTAGAAGTTCATTTTTAAACTTATATTTTTCTTTTCTACAAATTTAGCCGAAACACAAGAACAAAGTATTTGTAAGTTTAAATTAAAAGGAGTTTATATCATGTGAGAAAATATCTAGAGTTCAATTTATATATCTTTGCACATTAAATTTGTTCGTTTATGTGTTTGTTTTTTAATCATAACCACACGTTTTTCCAATGATTCACCAAATTTTCGACAGATTCATATTTATCGCCAAATAAACACAGTGAATATTAAATCCTCTGTTGCTCATCTTATTACGTTATATGGCTGGATGTACTATAGTTGGTAGTTAACGTACGCCAGCAGTCAGTAAAGTTATTTTAGTGTTATTTTCATATTTTATTATGTCTAAAAATGTTCATTTATGTCATGGTTAAATAAACATGCATCTTAATGCTTATCGTACGCAATAAGCAATAAGATACATGTTTATTTGATCCTGTATATCAAGAACAGAGCCTATTTGATACATTTTTTTTTATACAAATGATCAGTGCTAATGTAAGAGAAGTTTAGAGGATATTTAGTGATACCGAAATATGAATGTTACCTTTGTCTATTTACTGACCATCCTATCACGTGATATAACAATATAAACCGAAAATATTTTATACATATGTTGGTGATATCGAAATTTAAGACTACGTTCGGAGTGCCCTTTGGCGTGAAAACAAAGTATTGTTCTCGCCAGTTCATGTTTATTGTCAGATAATTTGCTTTTAACAAAATTCATCACATGGGAATAATCATTCGTTGCAGCCAACTATTGTTGGCTGCAACATATTTTACCATATTACGAATGGCGTCTTTAGAAATTACTTCTTAAACTTTTGAAATGTTTTTGTTTTCTCCAAAATTAATAGAAAGACAAAGTCGGCAATGTTTGGCGTGATGGACAAGATTGTTATAAGGTATAAGGTTGGTCTCGAGAATTACGGTGTACTGTTTTGCAACACGAGGGTTAATGAGACTGGGACCTACTGCTTAAAGCCGATTCCAAAAAGTTACAGACATCCATGCCTCAGCGGGATTCCAGCCAACGAAATCTGGTATTGAAGAGCGTCGCTCTAACCGTTGGGCCATTGTTCGGCTGTATATTATAGGCGTGTCGGGAAATAGTTCCCCTCAGAAAGGTCGGAGAAAGAACGAAAATGAACTGATACAAGGATTACGGAAAACAGACTAGGCAGAATATATTTCATGGTATTTATTCAGTTACCTGTAGAATATATTTGAGAAAATGTATAAAAACTTTAAAAAAATTCTAATTATCATCAAAACGTTAGATGCAGATGATTTTTAAAAAAGCAAAAATTTATGTTAGAAGTTAAAAAAAAATAGAAAAATTAAAAATGGTAGCCAAAATTTAGGTTTATTTCAGGTCGGTCATTCCAAAATTGTCGAAAGCTATTTAGCGAAGTTAATTCGATTAATTTAGCCAAAGCTAACAGATTTATAAGAAAAATTAGTCATAGAAAAATGATCTTTCTCGAAAATTTTTTCCAGCCAAATTAAAATACTTTAGAGTGCAGATTATCAGGAGCAAACTGATCCCATTTCCGAAAAGTCCGGATGACTGGACTACAAAAAAAGAAATAATAATAATAAATAAATAAAACTGGCTATGGTGGAGATTTCAGTTAACATGCCTTCATACTTTTTATTGGGTTATGACTGATAGTTTTGATAATACATAATTATCATATTACAAACAGTGTGTTTAAAAGTAAGAATTTAACTATTTTAAACTTTATTTTCTACGTAGAAAGACAAGAACACCAACAGATGATCAAGAGTTATATGGTGTATAAACCTAGGGTACGAGAGTGTGATGCGTTGGAATCAGGTGGGAATTTGAGGATTATGTAAAGTGGAATATATAACTATTTCTATATCTCAATAGCCTCAATAACATAAAGTTCCGTATTCTGATTTCAATAGGTATGTAATTGACAACCTAGAATAATATTAAAATTAGAGTTAGCTGTAAAGTTGCACTTATGCGTATGTTTTTTTAATAAAAATACAACTGGTAAAAGAACATATCATAGAGTTTGTGGTCCAGGTGAGTTACGTTCGCTAAAGAAAATACAAGGTCTACTGTATAAGAGGTATTTATATTACCGATCAACGTCAGATAGCAGCAAATAAGTGTTACTTTTTATAGTAATTGGAGTGCTAAATATATATGCTAGATATTTCTTGATCTTAGAAGCATAATTTATGAAAAGAATAAATTGTTGTATGCTATTAATTATGTTTAACAATAAGGTGAAAATACATTTGAAAAAAATAACATTCACCCATAACGGATATGTAGATCAATAAAATTATATGGAACTTATGTGGAAGTTTAGTGGGCATGACAAGGGTTTCGTTACTGAAATAAATTTGTGTAATTTTAATCGGGAAACGATTTTATAGCTTACTGAAGATTAACACAGTTCTAATTTAATTAATGTATCATGAGAATCGAATATGATTATAATTCGTGTATATTAGAAATATACTTATTCGTTCATGAGTTGAACTGGTCTGTGTAGAATTTACAGAGTAATATACGAAAAAAAATGTTTTATCAATAGAATATACAAAATTCCCCGTAGCGAAGCACGGGCACATTTGCTAGTCTTATAAATAAAAGTCATTGTATGTATATATGTATGTTCTACATATTCTCCTAAACTATCAGTCTGATTCTTAAATAAATTGGTATAAATATGCTTTATATCACTGCGAAAAATACTGTTAACTTTAAAACGTTCGAAATCCCTCCCTTCCCCCCTTTTCGAGCGTTTTATGTCATTATTTTAAGCCCTATTTTCACCGGTTAAGAGCAAATGATTAAATTTATCAATTTATTACATTATAAATAGGTTGAAATAACAATTTCCTAGCATTATAACGTCATTCCTTTAAACATCTCATTTAATAATTTTTAATTTTAAACTATTTTAATATCGTCTGCATAATTTTCAACCGTTTTATGTATGAATGTAGGTATTATATGATCAATTTTCTTTTATTTTTTGCATATATAATAGATTAGTTACATATGCGCTAATTTTAAATTTAATCATCGATTATTTTTTGCTACAATGATAATTTTATCACCGGTATTAACAATTTCTTTTCTTGTCGTCTAAATTCCAGTGAGTGTATTTCACGGGTCAATAAATATCTAGCGTTTAATTTATATATCTCTGTAAATTAAAAAATTTGTTCATTTTTGTGTTTGATTTTTATACATAACTACACGGTCTACATTTATTCTCCAAATTTTAGACAGTTTCACATTTATCAGCAAATAAAAACCTGTAATGTCCATCCTATCACGTAATATGACAAGACATATTACAGTTGGTAGTTCATGTACAAAAGCAGTCAGTAGAGTTTTTAGTGTTAATTTCAAATTTTTACTCTGTCAAAACATTTTTAAGATAATTCGACACTTTTAAGACAAATTACAGGCAGATAATGTCACGGGAAAATAAGCATATATCTTATTACTTATTTATGTGTAATAAGAAATCTGTGTAATTTGTTATTATTTTGATACAAATGGTCAGTCATGGCGTAAATAAGTTTTTGAGAGTGTTCCTTGATACGGAGAAATGAAAAAATTTTACACATACGTGGGAAATAAAAGTATAAATTTTACACCCTGAGAGTGAGTATTCAAATAAAGCTAAAATAGTATGTGAAAATTGCATTTTAAATTCTAAAAATACCAAATTAATTTTTTTTAAAAATAGAATTAATTAGATACTCTCAAAACTGTATAAAATTTCAGTATATCATTACAGAAAATTTTCTCGAAAATTTGAAATCGCGAAAATATTCTGTTAATAGTCTGCAATAGAACTTGTTTAGAGGGAAGTTACTTGACTACGTGTAAACGCATGCATTCAAGCTCCATGTGAGTCAAGTAAACTAAGAAAAACTACGCATGCGCGGTGTTACTTGACTTGATCGTCTACTTGACTCGTGTAAATGCGATGTTAGAATATAAATTTTTCAAACTTTTATTTTCTACAAAATTAGCAGAAAAACAAGGACATCCACAGATGGTGGGGGATATACAGGAGAGTCCTATAGTATATAACGGCGGAATAGGGCAGACTGGTGAGCAGGAAAGATTCGGAAATTGAACCCATACAAGGATTATGTAAAATGGAATTATATAGTCATTTCTATATCTCAATAACCTCAATAGTATATTAGAAATTTCCCTATTCTGATTTCTATTTGTCTGCATTTGTGGTGTTCTAACGTAGAATATTATTAAAATCAGAGTTAGCTGTAAAAATAGGTTTATTATTTTTTTTGTGAAATCTCAACTGGACCACCAGCAGTTAATACAGTTCATGGTCCAGGTGGGTTATGTTCGCCTACCCTTGATTGATCTGGGCCATTCGGTTAATCCACGTTCTACTGTATTAGAGATATTAATGTTGCCAATCAACGTCAGATAAAAGTACATAAGTTTTATTTTTATTTTATAAACGGCTTGCAAAATATATATGCTAGATATTTCTTGATTTTATAAGCGAAATTTATGAGAAGAATAAGTTGTTGTACTCTTTTAGCTATGTTTAAAAGAGGTAAAAATAAATTTGGAAAAAATAACATTCACACTTAATGCTTTGTAGGTAGATTAATAAAACTGCTACAGATGAACTACTTATATAGAGGTTTAGTGAGTACGTCAAGTGTTTTGTAACTGAAATAAAATTTTCGTACTTTTAATCGGGAAACTATTTTATATCTTATTTAAGGGTGTAATGAAAATTTATGTATCATGAGAATTGAATATGACTACATATACATATAATAGAAACAACTATGTTTGTTTATTCACCAATGACTTGATGAATTTATACTGTATAGAATTTATAGATAATAGAAAAAATATGCTTCATTAAAAGTAATATTAAAAATTCCCCGTATCGGAGCACGGGCACATTTGCTAGTAACTAAATAAACAATAATAAAAATAATAGTTAAAAAAGGGTTAAATCATTACCGTTTTAGGATTATCGAATATTCATTATTGAAAACTTTGCCCCCCCCAGTTGAAACTACCAAATTACGTCTTTGTTATTAGGTATGTTTTAAAAACCTAAATATGCTTTAATTTGAATAGGCTTTCATTTTAAAGTGGTCTGACTAAACGTGTAAGCATTTTGTATTTTGCGAATATACTATTTGATGTTTTACAAGATGTAACGTCGAACTGTTTGTAGTTATAGTATACGTTGTTCGTCGAACTATACGTATAATATCCTCCAATAATCTCATTTAAATATGAATATACGCAATACACATTGTATAAACTCAATGATGAGCATTAGCTTAAGATATTTTGTTGATAAGATCATCTCTTATACCAAATTTGAAAAACTAATTTAATGCATTTGATCAGCAATGAAAGTTTCCATAATTCACCCCCAAAAATGATCTTTAAAACATCCAAGTCAGCCTACTGGAACGAAGATCGTTGTTACATATGATTTGAATAATAATGTTAGTTTTAGTTATGTTCTTTAATTTTTGGATAAAATACTTAAAATGTTCTGTAAGTTAACAATATTAATGCCACATTTAGTATTTTTACATTTTAAAAGAAACCATGTTCGATATTTACATGTTCTTTATTGTATTTTAATATATTTTGTAATCTAAACTGTTATTTCATGGTGAACCGATTGGACACATATCCAAGTTTTAAAATTTTAATGAATAAATGTTCATGTACATTTTTTTCCCCTTTGCATATGCAACATTTAGATACAATTATATATTTTGATATTGTAAAACTATAAAACCTCACGCATTCTAGTGTTAATATAAAAGTAGGTCAACCCATAGAAAATGAGCAAATCAGAGGTGGCTGAAATCAATATTAAAGTAAAAGATGTAACATTTTAATGACTCAGATTGTGAATTTCCAATAATGAATGGACGTTTCTCAGGTAGGTCTGCAGAACGGTTGTGAAAAGAGATTAGGAGTCCTTAAATTCGTTTAAAGCTGTCAAAAGAAAGTCCACAAAGATCTTAATCTATTTCAATAAAATAACAATTCACAAAAAGATAATCTTATTTAGAATTCAATCTTATCAATTGTCAATACATCTAATTGACGCATGAAACTCTAATATCTATTATACTTAACCCAAACAGCAGTGCGCCAAACGATGGCCGAATGGTAGAGCGCTGCTCTTCGGAACCGGAGTTCGCAGGTTCGAGTCCCGCTGCTGGCATGGCTGTTTGTATCCGTTCGGAATCGGCTTTAAAGTGTAGGTCCCGGTCTCATTAACCCTCGTGTGCAAAACAGTAGACCGTAGCGCTCCAAACCAAACCAAACAGCAGTGCTTAAGTTTTTGCTTTCAATTATTTCCTCAGTGCCAGTGGAGAAAGAAGCCTATTATTTGTTACAGCTGTTTTAGTACTTCAAATTTCTTTAAGACAAATCGTCAAAACAAAGAAAAATAAGCATATCTTTATTGTAAGAACAAAAAGTTTTACTCTTAACATCCAACTACTTTTAACACATCTCGTTTCTTAGTTTTTAACTCAATTGATGGCTGTTGCCAACTTTATTTAAAAAAAAACATTAAAAATATTGTGCAACACTGGAGTAACATTGAACATATAAGGCGATTTCACTCAGTAAGGCAAATTCACAAATTATGACAATTTTGCCTTTAGTTTCAAACGGAAGGGCAGATTATTGTTCTATTGGCTGTTGTAAACATGAAAATGAATTGGAAGGGCATTATAGTAGTTCGTGACGTTGCGACAAATTGCCTCATTATAGCTGCTACATACTTTTAGCTGGTATAAAT